>CAUYRT010058081.1:20000-59221 GCA_963574885.1 Lepilemur ruficaudatus | reverse complement strand
TGATATTTGTCTTTCTTGATCTAAGATAAAGCTCTTCAATAATTCTGGGGGATTCTTTTCAAATACTGTCTCTTTCCCATTTGTTCTATGATGTCCTTCTAGAACTCTGTTAAAATTTTTTTTTTTTATTTCAAAAAATTTAGAGGGTACAAGTGTTTTCCGTTACATGGATAAATTGTATCATGCTGAAGTCAGGGCTTTCAGTGTACCAATCACCAAAATAGTGTACATTGTTCTTGATAGGTAAATTTTTATCCCTTAGCCCTCACCCTCTCCTCCTGCTTAGTTTCCAATGTCCATTACTGCTCTTTACCATATGTATCCTTCATTTAGCTCCCACTTATAAGTGAGAACATATGGTATCTGTTTTGCCATTCCTGAGAGACTTCACTTAGCATAATGGTCTCCAGTTCCATCTAAGTTGCTGCAAATGACATTGTTTCATTCTTTTTATGACTGAGAAGTACTACATGGTGTATATATACCACATTTTCTTTATCGACTTATCAGTTGATAGGCACTTAAGTTGATTCTACATATTTACTATTGTGAATTGTGCTACAATAAACATTTGGGAGCATGTGTGTTTTTTATAAAATGACTTTTCCTTTGGGTAGATACATAGTGGAATTGCTGGATTGAATAATAGGTCTACTTTTAGTTCTTTGAGGAATCTCCATACTGTCTTCCGTAGCAGTTGTACAGGTTTACATTTCCACCAACAGTATGTAAATGTACCTTTTGCATAGCAACCACAACAACATCTATTGTTTTTTGACATGTTAATAATGGCAATTCTGGTAAGGTGGTTTTAATTTGCATTTCCCTGATAATTAATGATGTTGAGCCTTTGGCCATATGTTTTTTGGCCATTTGTCTATCTTCTTTTGAGAAGAATCTGTTCATATCATTTGCTCACTTTTCGATGGGTTTGTTTTTTTCTTGCTGATTTGAGTTCTCTGTAGATTATAGACATTAGCCCTTTGTTGAATGTATAGTTTATGAATATTTTCTCCCATTTTGTAGGTTATTTACTCTGTTGATTATTTTCTTTGCTGTGCAGAAATATTTTCGTTTAATTAAGTCCCATTTATTAATATTTATTTTTATTATTGCTGTATTTTCTTTTGGGATCTTACTCATAAAATCTTTGCATAGGCTAATGTCTAGAAGAGTTTTTCTTACATTTTCTTCTAGAATTTTTATGGTTTCACATCTTACATTTAAATCTTTAATCCATCTTGAGTTAATTTTTACATATGGTGAGAGATAGGGATCTAGTTTCTTTCTTCTGCCTGCATGTGGCTATCCAGTTTTCCCAGTACCATTATTGAATAGGGTATCCTTTCCTCAGTGTATGTTTTTGTCTGCTTTGTCAAAAATCAGTTGGTCATAGCTATATGTTTTTATTTCTGGGTCTCTATTCTGTTCCATTGGTCTATGTGTCTACCTTTATACCAGTACCATTTTGTTTTGGTTACTATAGCCTTGTAGTATAATTTGAAGTCAGGTAATGTGATACCTCCAGATTTGTTCTTTTTGTGTAGGGCCAGGTTGTCTATTCAGGGTTTTTTTTTTTTTTTTTTGTTCCATATGAAGTTTTGGATTATTTTTTCTAGATCCATGAGAAATGATGTTGGAATTTTGATAGAAATTGTGTTGAATCTGTTAATCACTTTGGACAGTATGGACACTTTAACAATGTTTATTCTTCCAATCCATGAGCATGGAATGTTTTTCCATTTGTTTGTATCACCTATGACTTCATCAGTGTTTTGTAGTTCTCCTTGTAGAGATCTTCCACCTCCTTGGTTTTGAGTATATTCCTAGGTATTTTATTTTCTTTGTAGCTGCTGTAAATGGTATTGAGTTCTTGATTTGACTCTCAGTTTGACTGTTATTAGTATATAGAAATGTTAGTGACTTATACACATTAATTTCATAACCTGAAATTTTACTGAATTTGTCAATTCTAGGAGTCTTTTGGCGAAGTTTTTAGGGTGTCCTAGGTATAATATCATATCACTGGCAAATAGGGACAGCTAGAACTCCTCTTTCCTGATTCGGATGCCCTTTATTTCTCTCATCTGATTGCTCTGGCTAGGACTTCCAGTACTATGTTGAATAGAAATGGTGACAGTGAGCTTTCTTGTCTTATTCCACTTCTTAGGGGGGATTGCTTTCATCTCTTCCCCATTCACCATGATGTTGGCTGTGTGTCTGTCATATATGGCTTTTATTATTTTGAAATATGTTCCTTCCATGCCTGGTTTGTTGAGGGTTTTCATCATGAAAGGATGCTGGATTTTATTGAATGCTTTTTCTGCATCTATTGAAATGATCATAGGGTCTTTATTTTTGCTTCTGTTTATGTGGTGAATCACATGTATTGATTTACATATGTTGAACCATCCTTGCATCCCTCAGATGAAACTCAATTGTGGTGAATTATCTTTTTGATGTGCTGCTGAATTTGATTTGCTAGTATTTTGTTGAGGATTTTTGCATCTATATTCCTAAGGGATATTGGTCTGTATTTTCTTTTTTGTTGTATCCTTTCCTGGCTTAGGTATTAAGGTGATGTTGGCTTCATAGAATGAGTTAGGGAGAAGTCCCTCCTTCTCAATGTTATGGAATAATTTCTGTAGGATAGGTGCCAGTCCTTCTTTGTGGGTCTGGTAGAATTCAAGTGTGAATTCATCTGGTCTGTGTCTTTCCTTGGTTAGGAGATTTTTTGCTACTGTCTCAATCTTGTTGCTAGTTACTGGTCTGTTCAGGGTTTCTATTTCTTCCTGATTCAGGCTTGGGAGATTGTGTGTTTCCAGGAATTTATCCATATCATTTAGGTTTTCTAGTTCGCTTGAGTAGAGATCTTTTTGTAGTATTCATGAATTATATTTTGTATTCCTGTGGTATCAGTTGTAATGTCTTTTTTCCATTTCTGATTAAGGTTATTTGAGTCCTTTCTCTTCTATTTCTGATTAATCTGGGTAGCAGTCTATTGATTTTTATCTTTTTAAAGAACCAACATTTTGTTTTGTTGATCCTTTACATTGTTTTCTTGGTTTCCATTTCATTTAGTTTTGCTCTGAGTTTTGTTATTTCTTTTCTTCTGCTGGCTTTGGGTTTGGTTTGTTCTTCTTTTTCTAGTTCTTTGAGATCTGACATCAAGTTGATAATTTGTGCACTTTCTGACTTCTTGCTGTAAACATTTAAGGCTTTGAATTTTCCCCTTAGCATTGCCTTTTCTGTATCCCTTAGATTTTGAAAGCTTGTGTTCTCTTTGTTGTTTAGTTTGAAGAATATTTTGATTTCCTTCTTGATTTCATCATTGACCCAATGATCATTCAGCTTCAGGTTAATTTCCATGACTTTGAGCAGGAACATCCACACCACAGCAGTGAGTGCAGGGCCCATGGTCTACTGCTCTGCCCAGGTTCCCCCTGTAGCAGTGGCAGTGGGGGTGCATGTCACCTGCCCACAGTGTGCACACAAGTGCCAGGATTACCCACTCCCTCTCCACACAGCAGGGGCAATGGAGAGGCAGCAGTCACAGATCTGCCCCGTGAGCAGAAGTAGCATTCTGGGGTTGAGATGTTGCAATGGCACCAGATGCAGCAGCCAGGGCTTGCAAGCTGCCATCCCTTCTCTCATTGCAGCTAAACAGCCTCCAGTCAAGTCTCTGTATCAGTCCAGAGGCCTGCTGTGGTGGAAAGGCCCTTCCATTGCTCTAGTTGCAATATCCTCAGTAGAATCATGCAGTACAGGATTCTCTCCTCTGTCCCTTTCCCACATGTGGGAACCTTCCCTAAGTACCTCCAGTCCTACTCAACAGGTCATGCCATTTCTATCTTCTTTGCTTTAATCCCACCTTCTTTCCATGGATTCCCAGTGCTCTCTCTCATATGATTGATCCAAAGGTGGGAATCTGTTCACCACTTTTGATCCTTCCTGCATGAGCAGCATTGTGCAGGCTGCTTCTAGTCCACCATCTTGGCCCTACTCAAAAAGTATTTAGACCATCTCACTCCATTTTTCACAACTATTAACTTCTTTATCATAGACTCCATTGGTCCCTCTGGACTGTGTTTTGGATAATTTTTTCAGAAATTACTTCACCAATTCTCTCTTCTGCTATATCCAATCTTTTAGTTAATCTTCCCATTTGAGTTTTGAATTTGAATTATTAGTTTCTAGAAGTTCCATTTAGTTATTCCTAATATATACTTGTTACCTATGTTTTCGAGGTTTTCTTTTATTCCTTAAATCTATTAAATATGGTTATTCTGTATGATAACTCCAATGTTTATAGTTTTGGAGCCTATTGCTTTGGTTGATTCTTACTTATGATGTCTTATTTCCTTGGGTGTTTTATGATTTTTGACTGCAAGTGTTCATTTTCCTCGGAATTCTATCTGTAGTATGTGGTTGAGGCCTAGATTAAAACTGAATTCCTCCAAATTAATTTTATTTGTTTTTGCCAGTCCTCTGAGCACGCTATCATCCAGGAACATTCTAGGCTAAATTTTCTACTTGAAGTCCTCTTCAGATCCATTGAGGGCCAACTTGTGCTTATATATTTTCAAGGATGTTTTTAACGTTTTTTTTTTCACATTTCTTGTGTTATTGTTAATACAGGTAAATTTCCTTGGTGTTTCCTTCTTTGCTTCACTCTTACACATATCAGCTTTGTGTAGGGGTATCCTATTAGGTTTCCTAACATGAGAGGACTGGCAAAATGAAAATCCAGTATTTCAGGATTAAGCAGAAGTCCTCAGAACAAAAAATAGATTTGACACTCCTCTCTTATGTTCCTGGTTGACTTTATTTTTAGACATGGCTTTTTTTGGTCAACTCATTATGCATTTAAAACATATGTTAATATGAATGTTTTATTTTATCCAGTATTTTTTATCCATTCAAAGGGTAACTTAGGTATCTAATCTACAAAAATATACATCCAGACATCCATCTTCCTTTAGTGGTCAACTCAACTTCCTTGCTTCCCACATTGTGGAAAACCTTGTTTTAACTCTGTTCTACTGCTTTAGGATCTCTGATGTACAGTCCACAGTTCTCTACTGTGGCTTATTGTGCTTCTTTCCTATAGTAAAAAGCTAAAATTATTTACTTAAATACATCTAGTTAAAATGGACCTACATGGCTAGTCTGGCTCTACATGTGTACAGGAGTATTATTTTAAGTTTTTAAAAAATGTGGTAAAAATACAGTAAATGGCTTCTAATAAACCAAAGATTCCTATATTTAGTTGGAACAAAAGGACTTTCAGAGTCTCTGAAGTACATAATGCTTTTCTTTATTTCCTATGTCAGTGTTTTTTCAGATGCTAAATGTTGTTGGAAGTCTGGTTTTGGGATTTAAAAAAAATTATTGTACATTAGAAGCAATTTCAAACACTAGGGTTCTGTACGCAGTTATAAAAAGGTTTATTTATTTGAAATCAGATGCATTGGTTTATTCATAATAACTGATGTTTAGCAGTAAATGCACATATACATGGCCAAAGGTATGTATGACTTTCTGGTGACTGTTATTTCACTAGAGGAACTAAATTCAATCAACAAATATTTTGTTGCTTCCTGTAATTAAGGCAAGGTTTAAAGTGAGGAGAGATAAGTAGCTGGCAGGAAATTAAAATAAGAAAGAGGGAAAGTGAGGAGATGACCTGCCACTTGAAATGAGAAATATGATGTGGCTCTTCATGTCACCAAAAGCAGCAGTAATTCACCGCGGATGTGATAATAACTCTATCAACACGGATACAGAGATGCTTTGTTTTTTGTGCAGAGTAAGGTTGGATGATTATCCCAGATTTGGAGTATTACAGTAAAGAATTACTTTAAACATCACCAAAGGCCTTATATTCAGGTAGGATCACCAACAAATTCAAAAAATCAAAAAATCAAAAGCAAAACATTTACATGTCTAGTCTAAAATTTTATGTCAGAAAAATTATTTGTTCTTAATCCAGATAGCTAATAGATATTTCTCATCATTCTTATATTTTGAGATGAAAAAAACAGTAGTGTGAAATTAAGAAATAACTGTTAAGTTCAATCAATAGAAACATGAGCTAACAGCTCAGATGAACTGCCTGAGAACACGCATTTGTTGACTAGCTCAGATTCTACAAAGAAAAACTTATTATTACTTATATTATGCATTTTAAAAAAAGATAGAAAGCTAGTAAATTCATGTTAAAGAAATGAAGCAGAAATGCAATTGAAAGAAGAACTCAGCCACTACTCAAAAGATTAGAGAGATTGCTAATATACTCCAATTTTTCTGCTCTCTGAATAAGTAGATAATGTAATTTTGCTCATCATAGATCCACATGAACAAACTTGTGCGTTTTAGTACCACTGAGCTTTATCTTTCGCAAAAACTTTGGATTGGGCCATAGCTTTCTTTCCCCTGAATAAATTTTTCTCCCTCAGTTAATCGTAAGAAAAAGAAAATGTAGAACTAGCCAGATGCTTCAATGATTAAGGAAATTGTTTTGGTGTAATCCAAAGAGGAAAAAAGCCAGGAAATCTGCAAACCTCAGGCCATTTTAGACCACACCCAGTCTGCTTCACGTAGGCGATGTGACTCCTGTTTGGCAACTTCTAAAACAGCTACATGCACCATGCAGGTTCAGCACTTCAGTCTTAAATATGTGTGGCCTGAGTTGGCTTCCACCAGCTGACTATCTTATTTCATGAAATCCAAATCAGCCATAATGTTAAACATCCTTCTAACTAAATCAAACTGAATGCAAAACTGCCAGGCAAGCAAATGGCAGAACAGGACTCCTAGCTTTAACCATGCAAGAACTAGTTACTGACTCACGTTAAAGAAAAAACTGGATTTGTAATAAGTCTTCACTTGATTAAAGGGAAGCTGAATAATCCTGAGAATTCAGCAAACACCATAGCAAATCGGAGATGTGCTTAGTGATTTAGGAAGAGGAAAATAATCAGTGACTCTTAAAACATTTGGTAAGCTAGGAAGGTCATCTTTCACCAGAGGTACAAATCAGATTCTACCTTGTACCTTAGGTTCAAAGGATTTTGGTACTGCTGAATTTCTTTCCTACTAATATGTTTGTTCATTGGGACTTAACATTATGAAAAATATAGTGCTTTGTGGTATAAAATGTTTTCTATAAGCACTATAATTTCTGTTACAGAACAATATGTTTTATTTTTGCCATATGAGAAAGTGAGGTTGTCCATGATTTGGGTTTTTTCCTCTACTTAATGTACTTTGGAGTTTTAACCTAAAAAGGTTTTTTGCCCTGCTGCTTTGGAAAGGAAAACAAGAGGCTTTGGGACTATGTAGAAGTGGAAAACTAGTATTTTTGAACATATAATAGGATAACTCAGGCCCTAAAAGCCATTTACCTGTTCCAAAATCCCTTTGATATAATTTGTTGCTTTAGATTACTCTACTTGAATTTTTAATGCAAAAAGAAAGTTTTAAATTAAAATATCAAGAGAAGACATATTCATACTTAAAACAGAAAGGGGCACTAGCTTCTACTCCCACTCAATAAAAATCCAGATCTTATTTTATCATATGTTCTTTAGAAATGAAGATCTAATAAGTACAAAATAATATTTTCTATGGTAATATATGGACTACTTTTATTTATTTTTAAAATCAAGATACTGATTGAACATTGTGTTTCTAACTTTTTCATTCCTCTGGCATATAACCAACCAACTTGCTATTTTCCAAATGATACTTAGTTTCAGGGCTCTGTTGCAATGTTAATAATCTTATACATTTGAATCCATATAGAACTCAGGAAAATCAGCAAGAAAAAACCAAGCAACCCTATCAAAAGTGGGCAAAGGATATGAACAGAAATTTTTCAAAAGAAGATAGACTAATGGCCAACAAACATATGAAAAAATGTTCAACATCTCTAATCATCAGGGAAATGCAAATCAAAACCACAAAGAGATATCATTTATCTCCAGTGAGAATGGCCTTTATCAAAAAGTCCCAAAACAATAAATGTTGGTGTGGATGTGGAGAGATAGGAACACTCATAGACTGCTGGTAGGACTGCAAACTAGTACAACCTCTATGGAAAGTAATATGGAGATACCTCAAAGAACTACAAGAAGAACTACCATTTGATCTAGCAATCCTATTACTGGGCATCTACCCAAAAGAACAAAAGACATTCTATAAAAAGGGCATCTGCACTAGAATATTTAGAGTAGCACAACTCAAAATTGTAAAGATGTGGAAACAACCCAAGTGCCCATCAATACATGAGTGGATTAATGAAATGTGGTATATGTATATCATGGAGTTCTACTCAGCCACAACAAACAATGGTGATCTAGCATCTCTTCTTGTATTATCCTGGATAGAGCTGGAGCCCATTCTACTAACTGAAGTATCATAAGAATGAAAAAACAATTACCACATGTACTCGCCGTCAAATTGGTATTAGCTGATCAACACTTAAATGGACAAAAAGTAATAACATTCATTGGGTGTCAGGCAGATGGGAGAGGATAGGAGGGAATGGGTATATATACACCTAATGGGTGCAGTGCGCACCATCTGGGGGATGGACATGCTTGAAGCTCTGACTCGGATGCAGCAAAGGCGACATAAGTAACCTAAACATTTGTACCCCCATAAGATGCTGAAATTAAAAAAAATTTTAAAAATAACAATCTTATTTATTTCCTTATCTCCAAGATTCAATAATTTACCAATGTTTTAAATGTTGCATCAAAACCTAAAATTAAATGAAACTATTAAGCTTGTAAAATAATAGTGGTATCATTTACAGATGTGCCACAAATTGTTCTTTGTTTTCTATTTTTTATTCAGTTTAATCTATTTGATATTATTCTAAGAGAAGTCAAATTTGAATGTTCACAAATAGAATTTCTGTGAATTACCTTTCTAACAAATCTGGGAAGTGGCAATGCCAAAGTAGAAGACATCAATCATTTTTAAGCATGTATTTTCATGTTATTGAATGAATTTTTCAAAATGTTTTACATACCTTTCTGAAAGAGCATATGCCATATGCCATAAAAGCTGAATGTTAGCATTTTTTTTACACAGAATAACATTTATATATCTGAAATGAGCTTCTTTATTAGAATCTCTAAATCAAAAATTGTGTTTCCTGATGCAAAATGGGAATGTTAAATGAGATCTGAACCCCTTCTAAATTCTCTAAGTAAAATTAATATGAGTATTCTTTCTTATTTAAAACATCAACTAGACCTGAATCTAATGGCTAGAACCTTAACAATAGCTATATTTTAAATCACCTTTTAGGAAAATAAGTTTCCATGTTTATGTTTGCTATAAATATTAATAAACATTTATTCTTCCAAGCCAGTTTTAAAAATTTATCCAAATTTTACCTTATTTATGATTTCAGTTTGGAGGATGGATGTCATTCCATATACAACTAATTAGCTAATACTAAACTTCATAACTCCATGTGACACTAATTTACAAAATACATTTAGTATTTATTTTCTAAAGTCGTTTTTCAAGTTCAATTTCAAAACTTTGTAACCAAAGCATGTGCTATCCCATATCTATTTCCTATCAAGCATTATATCATGGAGGCAGTCACACAAATGACTGAAAAAATAGAATTTTTACTAAACTCCACTCTATCTCAAATCTATCACATCCAGCTCATCGTCAAGTCTTACTATTTCAAATTTTAATATTTCTTAAATCTGCACATTTTCTCTCCTCCCTTTTATCCCTACCATAGGTGTTTCTCCCTACCCCTCTTACTGGGACTAGTCTGCTTATTGTCTTTCTCCACCAGCTCAAGTCTGTTTTAAGTACATCAACTACGATGTTAGTAAGATAACGTTACTTTAATGTGGACAGCACCTTAGTAGATTCCCATCATCCACAGGATAAAGTCCAAGCTCCATAGTATGACATAACAAAGCTATTGGTAATGTGGCTACTTTCTGTTTGTTCATTTAAATTTCTACCATACTCTGCTTTTTAGTCAACAAATATTTATTGAACTATATTTTGCCAGGTGTCTTCCATGGATTACATGTTCATATACTTTGCCCATTTTCACTGATTTTTTTAAAATTCATAAATGTGCATTGAATTATACTCAATACTTTTTATTCATCTATTAAAATGCCAGCATTAGCACATTGTTACATAATAAATTCTTTAAAATTTTAAGTTGTAATCAATTTAAAATAGACCAAAATTTCTGTGGCCCTACTTACTCTAAAATTGTGTTTTTCAGTGGTGTTACTGACTCATGGCAGCTACAATAGGAAGAGCCAGAGTAAAGGCGAGGTGGGAGGCACAATCTTCTCTTCGGACTTCAGAGGCAGAATTAGATGACTTATTTTCCACCCACCTTTGTTTTTCATTATGTAACATCCATGTTGACTTTAGTAAATACCATCTTCAACTAATCAGTCCATCCATCTGTAGATCAGCCTTCAGAGTGCCCATCATCCTTTGGATCTTCAATATCCATCAAGATCTTAAACTGATCATTCCAAGACCTTTTTGACCTGCAATCAACATCAATTATGCATTGCCAAGATCACACAGTGCGGTACCTACTCTAGGCAAAACTCTGTGCTAAACCTTAGGGATACAAGGAAAACAGGAGTAATACACAACTCTTAACAGCATAATGCACAAGTCCAGTGTGAAAGAGATAAATGTGTCTTCTTGCCTCCACAGAATGTGGCTTTGCCCCTTCTGTATTCTAGAACCTGTCCTTTAGGCCTCTGCCAATTCCAGTGATCTTTTCTGAGATTTCATTTTGCTTATTCTCCCTGCCATTATCTAATGCAGAACTCTATTATGTTTCCTTGGTTCTCCTTCCTTTACAATATTTTCATCTTCCACCCCCCAAAATTCTAATAAGCCTTAAATTGTAGCCCCTGACTTTCTGCTCTCCTCTCTCTGTATTTGCTCTTTGTCTTAAGAATTTCATGCAAGTCAATGCCCTCATTAGCTCCTATTTGGGCATTTCCCAAATAGTAATCCTCAAGTATTCACAAAGTTCGTTGGGGGGCCAGGGAGACAGTCATGATGTTACTTCTTGCCATACCTAAAGACAATCTTTTTTTTTTTTTTTTTTTTTTTTTGGACAGTGTCACACTTTTTTTCCCGGGCTAGAGTGCCATGGCGTCAGCCTAGCTCACAGCAACCTCAAACTCCTCCCAAGTAGCTGGGACTACAGGCATGCGCCATCATGCCTGGCTAATTTTTTTTTTCTATATATTTTTAGCTGTCCAAGTAATTTCTTCCTATTTTTAGTAGAGACGGGGTCTCACTCTTGCTCAGGCTGGTCTCGAACTCCTGACCTCAAACAATCCACTGGCTTTGGCCTCCCAGAGTGCTAGGATTACAGGTGTGAGCCACCGTGCCCGGCCAAGATAATCTTTATGAACATGAAATATTATAGATCAATGTGGATTAGTTTAGAAGACTAGCTTGAACTAAATGTGTAGTAAATCCAAAACATACACTGAAAATTGTTTTTAAGAAGAAATACCAGATACTAATGAATTTACTTTTATTTCCTAATCTGTTTCTCTCAAAAAGTTGAGGGCAAAAAAATTTTAAATTAAATTAAATTAATTTAAAATTTAAATTAGTTCATTTAGATTTTCACTTGTTTTAAGTAAATGAAAAACTTGTATACTGGTATCAGTGATGATTGTTTTTCTTTTATTCAAACAGTACAAAAAAAATCAAGCATCATTCTACATAGGTTACTTTTCCATATCAAAATTCCACTTGAAAAGTGTCATGTCAACTGACAAGGCATAATATTTAGTTTTTAACTTTTGTGTTTTAATATTATTATACAAATTTATTATACTGAAAATGCAGTCAGTTACATGTAGAGTACTTATGGCACACAGCTGCAGTTGCATTTGGTGTTCTTGGAATATATGGATGCAAGTAACAAGAAGCTACTGCTTCATTGCCAAGAAGTCAAGTTTAATTTGCTTTCTTTTCCCTCTCTCTTCAACTGGCCAAAATACAAGTTCCACTGCAAATGCAACAACCAGCAAACACAGATGCCATCATAAATATATAATGCTGCCAAGTAGGAAACCCTACATTGACAAATAACAGAACTCCCCATAGCAACTGGAAGATATTCTGGCAGCATATTTTAAAGTCTTAAGGCTATATTATAAATGAAATGTATGCATCCCTTATAACTGAAAAATAAGTTTTTGTTTTTTTAAACACTGACATTTACTGTTACTCAGTGGCTAACTTTTCTGTCTAGTTTATAGTCTTAGCGGAGTGAGAAATTTTATAAATCTTTCATTCCGAACTTTTACAATACTTAAGTACTATCATAGAATTCCTGCTGAGACTTAAATAAAATATGCCATACTCAATTAAAAAAAACACACACAAACAACTTTCCAACTTTGCTAACCAAATTCATAGTCTGATAACCTAATTTGAATGTTAAAGTTTAACAGCTGAATAAATTTTATTATTCCTCACCACCATCAGTTAGCTTGGAGACAAAATGTGAAATCAATAAATATTCATAAGCGTCCACTATAGGACCAATATATGTTAGATGTTGTAGGGGAAAGGAAATTGAAGATAAGTCCCCTAATCTCCAGGAATTTTTCCTCTTGTTTCTAGAAATCACCAGTTCAAGACGCTAATAAATCAAAGCAGTATTTCATTGGAGAATCTGATCTCTTGTGGACCATTTTATAAGATACATCATTTGCCCACAATTGCTCCAAAATCTGAACACCTGAAAGTAAAAATTCCAAGAATTATACACCAACAGACACAAAAACCAGAAGAGAACAGGATCTTTTAAAGCAGAGATAATATAGAAGTTCTTTACCTCTGCAAATACCTTTGGTTTTAAATGCAAAAATATTTTGTATTGATTTTTACGAAATCTTTCCCTATCACAATTACTATGACATATCACTGCTTTTTGACACTGCCTACAGGCCTCAATATATTATTCATTCTTTTCTCAGTAAAACTATTTAGGTCTATGAATGAATTTTAAAACCAGTTATTTCAAGTTTATTCCCCACCCAAGAAAAATGCATGTATCATGTCCACTTGAAAACCATAAGAAAACAAATAAAAGCTTCTTTCACTCACATTTTATTAGCATTTGAAAAATGTTACCTATTGGAATGTCTATATCGCTAGCATCAAAGCTTACTGAATGGTTATGTCATCTAAAATTAAACTTAAAAATTCATTGAACACACCAAGGTTAGTGCGCACTCTGTGTGTATTTATGTATATAAAAATGTACTATTTATATATCTTTCAAGTATTTCTATAAATATTTTAATTGGTACAGGTAATAACATATTAAAATTAGTTCTGTCATTGAATAGGGCTTTAAAAATTATAATTCCTGAATGTGATTTGTTATTTATTTGACATGGGCATATTAGGTGAATTGCTTAATCTGGAACTATTAACAAAACATTTTATAGCAATCTCAAGAAAGTTACATGCAAAAAAACAAGAATATATACATAATTCCACAACTATTATAATATTTGGCCTGATTTTGGTTAAAATATGCCTACGTTTTGTAGTTTAAAATAATACCAAACCAATCTGCAGTTTTTATAATTTAAAAATTTTAAAAACTCTAGGTGGCGTACTTCTACAAGCTTGTAGGAGGAAAATTATACAATTGAAAATCCAGCTTTTTATTATTTCTAATCAATGACTGTTAAAATTACAAGCTGAAAACTAGTCCACTGACATTTGAGATTTGTTAATAGAAAAATTAAATACAAAATTAAAGCTTTTAAAATTAGGACATAATTTAAACCACAAAATACTCCGTTTAGACTAGTAAATACTTCCATGCGGGAAAAACTTTATTATTTAGAGACTCTCATGTAGAACAATGAAATATGTAGCAGTAGCCACTCCAAAATGAAAAGAAACAATATTGCATTAAACTGTATTTACATGTTTAACTTTCAAATTTAAAAAAATCCTTCTCTTTCTAATATTAATATTTGTGAGACTGTATTTGTGCAGGCATCAGAGTCATTTCCAAATACACATATTTTGTTGCCCTTAATATTTAGAAACAATTCTGTACACATGTAAGGACAACAATATTAAATATGCCAGGTGACCATCAAATACACTCCCCAGATCCAGCTAGTAACAAACAGCGTGCTCCTAAGCGCAGCTCTATCTCTTGGGTGCCACTCGGGATGCAACCATTTGTTTGGCATCACACGCATTTCCTAACTGCTATTATATTTTTCTTAAATCATCATATCTATGGTGCTATTTGAAGTTCTTTTTGGTAAGACACTTTTAGATGTAGTATTTCTTCAATTGTTTTATTTGGAACCACCCAAATTTGATTCCCCTCACAAGAACTATAGCCACATTTATCTAAGCGGTTTGTTTTTAATCAAAGTGGACCATTGGGGAATTACTAACCAACGGGGCTGTGTTGTCTCCTATCCTCTCTTGTCATACTAAGTATGACAGGTAGACCAGCATAGTGAAACTAGATCCAAAATCAGCTGTCATGTGAGCCCAACCCTTGAAACCACTGGCTATAGTTACCACTCTGGAGACCTTCAATTTAATTTTAAATAGATGTGATATTGATGGCACCCATTGCTACCCAGGGTTTTCAAAAGATGTGATACACTCACACTTTCCTGTAATTCTTACCCATATTTTCATGCAATATTTAACTTGCCTAAAAAGGAATTGAATCCACAATTAAAGGAAATTCTTAGTATTATATCTCTCAAGTTAGTTGGGCATGAGCTCAGATTCCTTCAAAGTTACTGATCAATTCTATATTTGGAAATATAGAATTACTATATCATTACTTGGACTTCCGCAAGTAGATGTTTCCCCAGTAGTAACTTATTTGCAGGATTAATGTCTCCAAGTTTATCGCTGGTGGCTGCAGTTTGTTGAGGTAGAAGAATCTTTCAGAGATCTAAAGATTTGAAAATGAATTTTATGTTCTTATGATGTTTAAGTACTCTTATATTGACTAGTAGGGATATAATTTACTCTATTGGAATTCACTCATTTGTGGCTTAAAGTAGTTTGTAGGAATATGCTTCTAATTTAACTTTTTGGGCACTCAAAGCTTTCTAAATATTAATCAGGTTTTTTTTTTTTTTTTTTTTTTTTTGAGACAGAGTCTCACTCTGTTGCCCGGGCTACAGTGCCATGGCATCAGCCCAGCTCACAGCAACCTCAAAGTCCTGGGCTCAAGCAATCCTTCTGCCTCAGACTCCCCAGTAGCTGGGACTACAGGCATGTGCCCCCGTGCCCAGCTAATTTTTTCTATATATTTTCAGTTGGCCAACAAATTTCTTTCTATTTTTAGTAGAGACGGGGTCTCGCTCTTGCTCAGGCTGGCTTCCAACTCCTGACCTTGAGCGATACTCCCGCCTCGGCCTCCCAGAGTGCTAGGATTACAGGCGTGAGCTACCACGCCCGGCCAATCAAGTTTTTTATATTAAGAAAAATGTGTATAAAAGTTTTTATATTATTTCTGCCTTCTACTATGCTCACTATAATACGAAGCTGATACTTTCTATACCCCATTGTCATTTTTACAATTGGGTGCAAAAATACAAATATACATATATATTTCCATATATACATACGTATATATGAATGTATGTGTATGTCTATATATATATAGATAGATATAATTTCGCTTTCTAAAGACCACCCCCTTCTCTTAAAAAATACAAAGTTAAAAAAAAGAGCTGTTGAGGGCAACTAATATAAATCAAATGAATTCAGCTTTATTCTAAAAAAGAAAATAACAATGATAATTTTACCTGTGTACTAATTTTAAAATTTCAAAGAGAAAAATATTCCATTAAATATGTAAAACAAACATGTATACCTCAGTTCTTTATTGACATCTAAAGAAAATAGGGTTGTTAAAAAATACAATACAAAAAGAGAAAATGTGGAAGAGGGGATAACTCAAAGAATGCCAAGCACAAACACAATGTAAGAAACAAAGGAAGAAACACGAAGATCTCCACAGAATCATACACTCCTGTCAATCACTGCTTTCAAATAAGAGTCTTGTCTACACCAATGGTTCTCAAATTTTAGTGGGCCTCAGGACTACTTGACAAGCTTGTTAAAATACAAATTGCTGGGCTCCATCCAAGTTTCTCATTGAGTAGATCTGGGGTAGGGCTCACCAATTTTCATTTTTAGTAAGTTTCCAAGTGACCACACTTTGAGAACCATTGACTACCTACACCTTTCTAT
The DNA here is from genome assembly GCA_963574885.1 of Lepilemur ruficaudatus. Taxonomy (NCBI): domain Eukaryota; kingdom Metazoa; phylum Chordata; class Mammalia; order Primates; family Lepilemuridae; genus Lepilemur; species Lepilemur ruficaudatus. Next base: position 42,904 of record CAUYRT010058081.1, on the reverse strand, counting down.
AGCCCATCAATCTCTCTTAGCATTCACAATATCCTTAGATTGGAGAAAAGTCTGGGGCTACTGACTCCAGCTTACATGTCTCAAAGCAGTCAAATTGCTAAGTATTGTTTTTCCTATCACGTGGAACATACGTGATCCCTTTGGCAGTGTTACCATTATTGTTCATGAGATGCAGCTGAGATTTTTTGAAGTGACTTCCTGATTACAATTTCTTTTACCAGGGAATTAAGTGAAAAAGTGGAGTTAAGCTACTTCTGGAAGTAAGGTTCGTTAAATTATACCTAAATGTGCATAGTATTTTTAATTCTTCAAGTATGCACTCTATGCAGGCATCATGCTAGAAGCTGGAAAAACAATCATGTACAAAAACAGATAGGGTCTCTGCCCTTGTGGAATTTAAGAATCTACTGGGGGAGACAGATAATCACCTGAAAATACAATTAAAGTGATAAATGCTCCAAATGAAAGGCACATGATATCTGTAATTTAAAAGCATATGACAAACTGATTTCCAGAGTAACTAAACGTTTTACATTTCTACTAGCAATGTTTGAAGGCAGTCACTTTGCATAATCATCAGCGCATGGTATTATGTTTTATTTTAGCTACTCTAATAGGTATTTAGTGGTATTCTCATAGGTTTAATTTGCACTTCCCTATTAATAGCTAATGATGCTGAATGTCTTTTCATGTGCTTATTTATCATTCATACAGCCTCTTTGGTAAGTTGTTCAAGGCTTTTGCCCATCCTCTAACTGGGTTATTTCTTCCTAATTAATTTTAAAAGTTCTTTATATATTCTGTACATGAGTCTTCTGTTGAATATGTGTTTGCAACTATTTTCTGTTTAATGGCTTGCCTTTTCATCCTCTTTAACAGGGTCTTTTGCAAAACAAGTTTTTATTTTTGACAAAATTCAACTTATTGCTTAAGAAACTTTGTCAGTTGGAGAATCTTGGCTTAACCCTTGCTCAAGATTTCCTGTTTTCTTCTAAAAGTTTTAGTCCTACATGTTACAGTAAGACTCAGGACCCATTTAAATTTTTTATAAGGTAGAAAGTTTCAGTTGAGGTTTTTCTTTCTTCGCTATGACTTTTCAATTGTTCCAACATCATTTGTTGGATGTTCAATTGTTACAATTCCTCCATTGTTTATGTACCTTTGTCAAAAATTAGTTTTCCATACTGGTATGGGTTTATTTCTGGACTCTACTCTGTTCCACTTACCTGTGTGTCTATCACTGTACCAAAACCACACCATCAGTATCAATACCACACTGTCCTGATTATTGCACTTATGTCTTAACATCCAGTAGTGTGATTCCTCCAACTTATTGTTTCCAAATTGCTTAGGCTATTCTACATAGTTCCTTTGCCTTTTTGTGTATTTTGGAATCAGCTTGTCTACCTACAAAGAATCATTTTGGGATTTTCATAGGAGTTGTATTAAAACTTTAACTTAGGGGCAACTAATATTGTAATATGTGGACTCTTTCAATCCATAAAAATAGCATTTCTCTATTTACTTAGGTTTTATTAGCATTTGTAGTTTTCATCAAACAGATCCTGTATGTTTTGTTGGATTTCTATTATACTTTTTGACTATAAATGTTGCATATATTGTTGGCATATAGAAATACAACTTGATTTTAGTGTGTTAACCTTGTATTCTGTGATCTTGCTAAACTCACTAGTTTCAGTAAGTTCTTAGAAATTTCTTAGGACTGTCTATGTAGACAACTGTGTTATGTGCAACTAGAGACAGTTGTATTTCTTCCTTTCCAATCTGCATTCCTTTTTATTCCCTTTCTGTATATTATTACACTGGTTAAAATGTCAAGTACTATGTTCAATAGAAGTGGTAACAGTGCATATCCTTGCCTTATTCCCAATCTTAGGGTGAATGCATTGTCTTTCATCATTAAATATTAAGTTTTATAAATGTTCTTCATCAAGTTGAGGAAGTTTCCTTTTATTGCTGAGGTTTTGTGTTTTGTATCACAAACGGGTGTTGAATTTTGTCAGACGTTTTTTCTGTATCAATTGACATAATCATGTTTTCTTATTTTCCTCCTAATATAATGGATTACATTGACTTTCAAATATTGAATCAGACTTGCATTTCTGGAATAAACCCAACATGGTTGTGGTGTATTATTCTTTTTATATATTCAATCTACTAATATTTTACATCTATGTTTATGAAAGTATTGGTCTGTAGTTCTCTTTTATTGTAATGTCTTTTCCTTATCTTCTTATTTTGGTATCAAGGTAATACTGGCCGCATATAATGGGCTGGAAAGTATTCCCTCCTCTTGTATTTTCTGGAAAGATTGTCTACAACTGGTATTATTTATTCTTTAAATGTCTGGCAGTTTCTAAATATGGTCAACCATGTATTTACCATATAACACAGCAAGCACATTTCAGGTATTTATTCTAGAGAAATACAAATTTTATGTTCATATAAAACTCACTACATATATGTTCACAGGAGATTTATTTGCAATAGGCAAAAATTGAAAACTACTCAAATGTCCTTCCGTGATGAATGGATTTTGTGGTACATTCATACAATGGAATACTACTCAGCAACAAAATGAACAAACTACTGACACAAACAACACTGAGGATCTAAAGGGCAATAAGGGAAAAAAGTCAGTCTCAAAGGGTTACATACTTTATGATCCCATTTATATAACATTCTTAGGTGACAAAATTATAGTTATGGGAAACAAATCAGTGGATATCAGACATTAGGGTTGGATGAGGGTGTACCTTTAAGGAGTAGCAAGAGGAAGTTTCTTTGTAGTGATGTAAAGTTCTGTATCCTGATTATGGTGATGATGGTCTACAGATATAACATTTCATAAATAGAAAAAAGGCATATAAAAATTGCAAAATCTGAGTAAGGTCTGTACCTGAGTTAATAGTACTGTTGCAATGTCAACTACCTAGTTTGACAATGTACCATGGTTACATTTTCTCGTAAGTCTTATCATGAGTCTTAAAGTATTTTGAAATACAATGCTATAAAAAAATTAAAAGTAGGCAAAAAAAAAAAAGTGTATGACTAAGGGGCCTGATCTTAGTATTCTGAAAGAAAATTCAAGAAAGGCTTTGTTCTATACAGAGGGAATGGGTACAAAGTCTGTGGAAAGAGGAAGCATAACAACTTCATGAAATTTAAGTGCAGCTGAATTCAGAGACAGGGAGAGTAGAGAGATAGAGTTTACAATCAAGGAAATCCTCCTTTTGGTTCTGATACTATACAGAACCTCATGGCTACGTTAAGAGCCAACAAATGGAAAACAGAAGAGTTTTAACAGAGGAGGTTGGGGGAGAGGGAAGCAAAATGGCATTATTAGCGGTGTCTAGTCACATTCTGCTCCAGTGGAGAATGGATTTAGGGGAAGGGAGGTAGCAGCAAATTTAGCTATCAAGCTACTGTAGCAGTCCAGGAGCTGAGTGATGCTAATGAAAATGGAGAGAAATGGACAGATCTGAGAGGCATAATAGAACATAAAATAGATGGGATGTGGCTGTGGCTTCAAAGACTCTGAATACTCATTAGATTGGTAACGTGGAACTAAACTATTTTGAAGGAACAATGGAGGAATTTGAAGAATGAGATGGTAAGAACAGATATAAGTTTAGACAACTAAAGAAATCTGGCAGTGAAAAAAGAGAAATGGGTTAGTAGAGGGAGGGGGCTTGTGGAAATGAGGGAGGATATTTTAACAAGTGGTGCTGACTTGAACATAATTTTAGTATTAGTAGGAAGAATCTAGTTCAAAGGAAAGAGATGATAAGGCAACAGTGTAAGAACAAGTGTGAAGAAAGGGATAATGTGAAGTTATGGTGAAAGCAGAACACTCTGTGGTAGAAGGGAATAATGGCAAGTTCATGAAAGTGAAGTACAGCTAAAAAGAAAATGAGGGTGACAGTGGTGGGAGGTAACTCAGAAGAGGGTAGGCTACTTTCTTCCGTAGAAGAGAAGGAGGTGAAAGTTGGGCACAGAAATAGGAATGTGTGATATTAGATGTGTTTGTAGTTGGTTTTTACCTCTCTTTTCTCTTTGAAACAGTAAGAGATGTGTACTGGTTTGCAAGGGCTGCCACAACAATACCAAAGACCAGGTGTCTTAAACAACAAAAATTTGTTTCCTTACAGTTGTAGAGGCTAGAAGTTTGAGATCAAGTTATCACCATGACTGCTTTCTTCTGAGTACTCTCTCCTTGGCTTACAGCTGGCCATCTTCTCTCTGTGTCTTCGCATGGTCTTTCCTCTGAGTCTGTGTGCCCATCTCATCTTCTTATAAGAACACCAGTTACAGGGGATTAGGGCCCACCTTAATGACCTCATTTTAATTTAATTGCCTCATTAAAGAACCTACCTGATCACATTCTTAAGCACTGAGAGTCAGGATTTCAACATTCGGGGGAACATAATTCAGCCCTAAACAAGAAGTTACCTGCTATAAATAAGATGAAAGGTTCAATGTGAAAGAGGTCTGAAATAGTTGTAAATATTTTGAAATAGTTCTCATATGCTATTACATGAAATCACATCTTAAATAGGTAATTGAGTTTAAATTCAACTTAAAATAAAATTTTGACTTTATTTGATTAAGAAACTGTTTTAAAAATCAGAAAATGTAAATTCTAATCCTTCTTCTGCTAACAAGCTATGACCCCTGCATATATTTGGCTCTTATTTTTTTACTCTAAAATGGGTAAGAACAACATATCTTTCTAGTGCTTACTAGAAAGAGCAGTCACTTGGGAACCCCTGACATCCTTGATTCTGCTTCTGTCACAGGTTAATTTTCCTGAACCTCAGATTCCTCATGTTAAAATGGAGTACAACTAAATCATCTCCAAAGTCCCTGTAAAATCCTATAGCTCTATGAAATGAAGTAACATGAAGTTACTTTGAGATTAAGTGGGCTGTGGTATTGGAAGAGAAAGATTCTTTGAAATATTTGCCAATAAAAAGTTGAATCGTATGCCTGTAGCATATCCAAATATTGGTCTTCCCTTTCCATTTTTTTCTACATTCTCCTTAGTCACCAAATTAATATTATTGTTATCGTTAAAGCTGTGTAAATACACCTCTTTTTCACCTTTACTGACTTAGAATGCTAAGTGCTAGGCTGCAATACGATATTACTTCTTTTGTTGCATGTAATTATCTGCTTGTTTTATTAATCAATGATTAAATTCTAAAATAGCATTTGGGACATGCTACAATAACAGTTTTACATGTCAAAAAAGTTGAATGATGGACACATTAGAAACATACATGGGCTGGGTGTGGTGGCTCACACGTGTAATTCTAGCACTTTGGGAGGCCGAGGCTGGAGGATCGCTTGAGGCCAGGAGTTTGAAATCAGCCTAAGCAACATAGAGTCTCTACAAAAAATAAAGAAATTAGCCAGGAGTGGTGGTGTATGCCTACAGTACCAACTACTCAGGAGGTCAAGGCAGGAGGCTTGCTTAAGCGCAGGAGTTTGAAGTTGCAGTGAGCTATGATGACACCACTGCACTCTAGCTCAGGCAACAAGGGGAGCAAGACCATGTCTCAAAAAAACCAAAAACAAACAAACAAAAAAACATGGCTAAAGTAACAGGAAAGTCTTAAACAGTTTATTTTTCCCATGTAATAATAAGTGCAGAGGTCGGCAATTGCCCATGTTGGTTCGAGCGTTCAACAATGACATCTGGGACCCAGGTTCCTCTCTAATCCGTCTTCAGCTCTATCTTTGAAATGTAACCTTCATTCTCACATTTGCCATTTCATGGTTGTAAAATGACTGCTGCACCTCTAGGTATCCTGTTGGCATTCAAGATGGCCAGAAAGAGGAGAAAAGGGCAAAAAGTGTCACCTTACAAAGCTTTGACTTTTTAAATTGAAAGGAATGCCCTTCCCAGCAGGCTGTTGTTCATTTCATTAACTTAACTATGTCATAGTCCACATGTTAGATCTATGTTGTCTAATACAGTATCCACCAGTCGCATGTGGCTATTTTTAATTTATAAAACATTATAAATTAAATTTTTCAGTTCTATCAGCCACATTTCAAGTGCTCAACAGCCACAGAAGGCTAGTAGCCATTACATTGGACAGCACATATAGTTTATCTCTTTCACTGCAAAAGTTCTGCATTGAACTAATCAGACTCTAAGAAATGAAACCACCACTTCTGTTCAGATCAATCAAGATGCAGCCTCTGGAGTTGGGGTGAGGTCCTAATCTCTTTGAGGAAAAGAGATCTTTGCCACTATCTGATCAAAATAGAATACTCTTAAGGAAGCAGAAATAGAGGTAATAGCAGTTGGATGGACAATTGTCTGCCACAATGGGATCATCAGTACATTTAAATTGAAGTTTATAAATCATTGCACATTGACAATGTGTTTAACAAATACAAATTTTTGGCAAAAAGTTATTAAATATTTTCAAAAAGTGAAAGAAACTAAGGCAGGCAGCTATAGAAGGCACTGAATTACTTATTATACAAATATACTTGCTAAAGTAAACACTAGTTTAGCGATTAAGGGGAGGAGGTTAGTGAGGGGAAAAAATAGTGGGACAACATGTAGGCATTATTTTCTTTAAAGAAAGCATAAATTTGAAATGGCTTATCATGTTGAAAATGCAGTTATTAATTTCATGCCCAGAAAGAGTATATTTTTGTGGTCACAAAGATTAGTGAAGAATTATTTTCACATGAGAGGAGTTATTTCACAGAAGATATTAATCAGCTGCTCAGCACTCACAGCAGAAAAAAAAAAAGACTGTAACATGAAAGATTTGACTAGATATGGAGAATAATTTACTAATAGTAAGATTTATAAGGTTAAAAGATGCTGATATTGACAACAGTTTTCTTTCTGAAGACTTGCAAGTTGTCAACTCCTCACAACCCCCCACTTGCCCAACACAGCAAAGACAAATCTGCACAAGCCTCTGTGTATTGTTAATAAACTAAATTTATATATATAACAAATGAATACTAACAATAAATATTTGCCTTGAATGAACAATTATTGCCTGTTTTAAAAACTAATTTGTCTAAATAAAGTTTAACTTTCAAAGACCTTTCTGTTCTATTGAAACATGCAAAATATTGTTGAAGATAGCATAACGATTATTATGAAGAGAGAAAAATAGTAAGAAATACCAATTATAGTGAAGGAGGTGATCGGATATGAGAATTGTAATAATTCATCACTAAAGCAGTTTAGATTTTTTTCATTTTTTCCAAAATTGAAAATAAATCAGCCACTACAACTCCTTTAATCCCCACTCTCTATGATCCTTAAATATTCTTTTATGTACTTTACCATTAAAAGGTTCAATAAATATAACTTGCATAAAGGTTAAATTTTAAGTGTTATAACACAAATTAATCTTAAGGCATTTTATAGGTAAAAATCTCAATTATATCCTATGTCAAAACAAAAATTTTACAAAGAGATATTGCTGAACTTTGGAGAATGACATATTTTAAGCAAGATTTATCAGAATAACATTATAACAAATAAAACAATTCAAATAGTCCACTGGAATCCAGGGCAAAATCCAACCTGACAGTATAAAAAAGTCAAAATAATTTGCTTCTGTCAGCTACGTATATTGTGTATTTCTCATCACCAGTGAGAAAGAAACTGAGTTCTAAACCAATATATTCACTATGAATACAACAAAATGGAGCTAGAATCTTCATATGCAAGTTTAATAAATCATCATGGTTTATTTAGCAATGTTATTTCTACATCAGTTATTATATTTTATATATGTGTGTGTGTGATATGAAGAGACTGATGTACAATCAATAAGTCTTAAATCTCTCTTCCATGGATTTCCCCCATCTTTCTGCTTAGCAGTTAAAAGGCATTTTTAGGTTTATATAAACATTCTTCACAACTGCCTTCTTAACAGAAAATTACTGTAGTATATAAATAGCACGGGGCATTTATTAAATAAGTCACAGGCCATTAAGTTCAATTGTGCAGTTGTGAAATCTAACGTCAAAGAATTTTTGAAACCTTAAGACTGGGTGATCTGCAATGTTTCCAACATGTCTTCGACCGCCTTAAGAGAGTATTTGGTTTCCTTCTTACTTCGACCTGCAAACTAATTAAAAAAAAAAAAAAAAGGCTCAATTAGGCTCAATTTCAGTGGCAGGTTCAAAATCACAATCTTACCCTCACATTGTAGTGAAAGTTAACATTAACTATTCTAACACTAGCATGAAATCAAGTTAAGTTCTTTTCTAAGAAAAAAAATTGGGTTTTAAGGACAATTTTATTAAGATTTCATCTTCATTTGAAGTATACAAAGATTTCACTGCATACTTGGCCAATTTAAGTTGTATGATAACCTATAAAGTTATAGATTTGATTTTAAAACTATCCTGTTCAAATCTGAAAACATTTATGAAATAAAAAGTATAATTTTAAATGAAATTTTAACATATTTATGTAGGAATGTAAATCATTTCTACTTATCTGGTCTCCAAACAGATTTTTTAAATCTCAAACAAAGATATAATATAAATGAAAGTACTTTTTAAAAAATATTTTAAGGTTGCAAGTAATCTCTAAAATTATTTAAAGTAGGCCATAATTTTTTTAGGTTTCCAGATTTATTGATGCCTAATGATATTATGTTTCTGCAAAGAGTTGTCAGGTAAAACTCTATGCTCTAGAACCTGGATGAGTAAAAACAAAACAAAACAAAACAATGCTACATATTAAAATGATATAAACATGTTTTAAAGTATGTAAAATTATATTTTGCTTTATAAAACTAAACTGGGACTGAACTTTACAATGAAAACACAATATAACGTGCAAGTACATACACAAAATATATATTACCTTTGTATATTTAAAAGAAAATTCATGGCATATTAAGTTCAGTGTAGTATACATAATCAGTGGGGGAAACACTGTTGAACACCCCATGCTGATTTCAAAATGAGTTTTCTCACTGGACTGACAATTCCCATCATTTATCAGTCTGATTTAACACAACAGATTTACTAGATAAGTGTTCCTTGTGTGGGTGGAGGAAAGTTTATTACATCTATATTAACTGTTTTTTCCCTTGTTAAAGCAGTGATTAAAATGTGGTATTAGCAACATCTAGTATTTTTAAGTTAACATCTAACCACTCAATACATTTCCAAGTGACTTATCATTTCTTCAAATAGCAATTCTGTCTTAAGTACTTAGTACTTGATTTATGACGTGTTTCTTCTCTTTTGTAATTAACTTAATTTGGCAAACTTCTCGTGACCTGTTCAGAAAGACCAAGTGATCAAGCACAGGTAACATCATAGAAGCCATAGGCTCCAGGAATTGGTAACCTGCCTCTGACCCCTCTGGCTACAGCTTAACATTATGATTCCCTTACTTCTTAACCTAAACCATCAGCTTCTGTGGTTGAATCTTGAATTGACAAAGTAAAGGGTGTTTCTAGCAGAAATGCCAGGGAAGAAGAAAAGCTTATAAAAATCAAGATCACCTTGCCTTTCATCAGGCATCAGTAATTTAAGGAACTCAAATGTTAAAAAATATGTTATTATTACAAAATATGGTAACAGCAATAACACATTTAAACCTTTGTCTTTTCATAATTTCCCTTGGGGAGTAAAGGATGTGGGGCATGCTTATTATTTCTATTATCCAGTTGATAAATTCACTTTCACAAGGATTTACTAAGAACAGAAAGCCTTTTCTTTTACCACTGCCTACCCAAGGTAAACAGGAATGGTCCTAATCAGATACTTAAAGGTTTAATTCTGAAAAAAGCTTAAAAGCTTTGATGGGTTGGGGAGGGGTACAAAAATAGGACACCATATAGCAACATTTATTCTAATGTTTTTAAATAGCAAAGTAAAAATGAAAAAAATTGTAGCACTACAGTCATAAAATATCTTAAAATATAGCATTTTTTTGGTTTTGTACTTAAACATAATAAAAATAATAGGAAGTGCAATTTTAAAAAATTAGCTAATTAAAAAAAAAATCACCTAAGATGGTGTCAACACTACGGACAAGCAGTGTAATTTAGAATAAACCAAACTAATTTACTTGTGTCAGAACAAATAAAAAGGGAGTTGGAAATATAAATCCATCACTTCAAATTTTACCTGACATGCAATTATTTTGTCTATTCCAGAATTATATGGTAATTTAACTGATTAAGTTGGAATCATATTTTTTCCTCAAATCATGATTTAATTTTCTATTTCCCAAAAGGATACTAACACAATCACTACTGCAATCATAAATAACATATGGATCACTAGCACAGACAAATTTAACAGTGTACCAAAGCAGCATTTATCTGGAAAATTATTGTGAGTAGGTTAACATTAAAATTTTTCATGAGCATTAATCAAATGTGCCTGCATCTACTGAACATGCTAAACCAATTACCTAACTGAAGAGCAAGTAGAAGCCATATTCTGTTTCATTATTAAGTGGAAACAAAGGAAAAAAAGCAGTTCTTAAAACCTAATTGTCTCCAATTTATAAATATATCTAGAAAAGTAACATAAGGAATATTTATTATATACTTTATACTAGCTTATATGCTTAAATATGAATCATGAAGTTCTCAATTAGATCCCAGAGATTTACCCAATCAAAAAAAGTCAATCTCTAAAAGTTATACTTTTCTATATTATTCACAAATTCTGTATTTTTGTTTTCATACAGTTATATTTTGCTTAAGTAAATTTTTCTTTCATAATTCTGTTAGATCTAAAAGAAAAGTCACCAGAAAGAACACAAAAACAACCAAATAATAAAAACTTGCTTATCAATTTCAGAGGTCAAGAATACTGTAGTAACTGTGATACACTGGGCTAAAATTTACCTTCACATAATTTGTGGAAAATAATATGGATAGAGAAAGTTATAATAGGATAAGTGAAATGGAATGGTAGATGAATAAATCTCAGAAACACCATGCTGAGTGAAAGAATCCAGACACAGAAGAGCATATAACCTATGATCTCATTTATATAAAGTTCCAGTACAGGCAAACTAATTTTTGGTGATAAAAATCAAATCAGTGCCTGCCTGCCTCCCAGTGAAGGGGGTGGGGATTGACCACAAAGTAGCAGAAGGGAATTTTCTGTGGTGACAGAAATGCTGTATATCTTGGGTGTGGTGATGGTGAGACGGGTATATACTTTTGTCAAAACTCAAACTGTACAAATGTGTGTATTTTATTGCATGTAAATTATACTTCAATAAAATTGATGAAAATAAACTAAAACAAAAGGATAGGACTTATGGAGTTATACAATAGTGTAATAAATTGCCAAACGAACACAATATGTTTTGCTTCCCACTGAGAGCTGAAGTATTACATGTCTTGAATCTGGGTTGACTACGTGATAGGTTTGCCATTGGGATAACAGAAAATGTGATACAACTAGATGCTTAAAAGCATGTGGGCACATTGGAGTTTGCCTGTTTGCTATTCTTGGAACCCTGAGATCATCATGTGAATAAGTCCAAGTTAGACTGCTAAATGAGAGACACGAGGCCCAGCACCCCCAGCTGACAGAAAGCCAACTATCAAGCTGTTGTTTAAGTAAGGCCATTGACTACCAGCATACCGCAGAAACATGAATGAGCCCAAGTGACACTAGTGGAATTAGTCAACTGATCTCAAGCCAAACTGCCTACCAACAGAATCATAAGAAAATAAACTGGTATTTTAAACTACTAAGTTAGCAATGGTAATCGGTACAAATATTGATGGAATCTGATTCATAGGAGAAAAAAACAGAACCTCTGTAGAGAAAGCAGAGAATACAAATGCTTCAAAAGCATCAAGAGATTTTATTCTAAACCTTTTACTGATACCAAGAGATAAAAATAAATTTTGCATGAGAGGTGATTCCCAGTTGAGAAGTATTAAAAGTTGCTATACAGAAACCTAGCATGACCAACTGAGAGGTATATTATCTTCCTGGAGTGGTATCCAAAATGAATGAGAAACTGTTGAGAAAAATTCCTTGTATTATCCTTTCCTAGGGAGTGAAGAAAAAGGCAAATAATACCTTCAATAAAGATGTGAAAAACATTGCTGGGTACTATGGAGTTTACGATGTCAAACTCAAAAAGACTGAAGAGCACAAGTGATGCTACCAGAGCTCTTTCCAAAAACATTGAATATTTACCAAATAAGATTTTATGAAAAGGAAATGGATCTAATAACATACCAGAAAAAGAAAAAGAGAACGGTAGGGAGGGCAAATGTTATCAAAGAACAGGATTTGATTCTATGAACAATGGCTTAAAACACTGAAATGACGGATTCACATCTAGTGGTAAAGTGCATCTCATAAGTCAGGGAAGGACATGTTTGTCTAGAGATCTAATCTAGGGGGCCTTGTATCACTGAAGAAATGGGGAGAAAGAAAAAAACCCCAAACAAAACTCTTGAGGTCAGTTACTATTGCGAGATTTTGGTCAGAAATGAAGAGAAACATATGGGGGTAGGATATCAGTGGTTCACATAAGAAAATAATTGAGGAGGGAGTTAGACACTGTAATGACAGCTTAAGATACATTTATACCTGACATATCTTTATAGAGGCAGTGTATTGTGACCCTTAAGAGTACCAACTCTGTAGTCAGATTGCCTGGGTTTGAAAACAGGTCTGTCAATAACCAGCTGTGCCACTTTGGGAAAGTTATTTAATCTTTCTATGCTTTAAATTCCTCATGTTTAAAACAGGAAAAAGTGCCTAGCTCATAATAAATTCTTTATAAATGTTTGCTATTATAATGATTGTTGTTATTGTTATTATTATTGTAAGGACCAGAGCAGGCATAATAAATGTATAGCATGTGATTAATAAACACAATGCAACATATATTACTGTGATTTGGTGAAAATCATGCTTTAACTCTTTTAATTCACAGAATAATTTTATTATGTCTGTCCTACAGAAGAAAAGCTAGGCCCAATGCAAGAAGTTATGTAATTTATCCAGATTGTATATCAGAGCCAAATTTTGATTCCAGACAATATGGATCTAGCATCTGTGATCTACTCTGAACTACTACATTGAATTAGCTTCCATGGAACAGGGCTTATGATAGAATACAGAGATGGACAGAAACACTGGATATCCACATGGGGAGAAACTGACCCCTACTTCACATCACACATACAAATCAATTCCAAGTGCATTATTGACAGTCTGAAAAGAAAAAGAATGAAAATTCTAAAGACACAAGATTGTCTTTATGCTCATGGAGTAGCAAAAGATTTCTTAAACAGAACACAAAAAACACAAACCATAAAGCAAATGATTGATAAATCTGAACACATTTAACTTCAGAACCTCTATTCATCAAAATCATGTGACAGTGAAAGCAAGGAGTTAAGAGATATTTGCTCACATATAACATAAAAAAGAGCTCATAACTAGAAAACTTAAAAAATAAGAATCATACAAACCAATGAGAAAGAGATTTCACGAAAGAGGATAATCAAATGACCCATGAACACATGGAAGTGTTCAAACTCACTGATCATCAAGGACAACCAAAATAAAACCAGGAAATGCCAATATACCAACACCAGAACAGCTGTAATGACAAAGACTGACAGAAGCATTATTCGCAGTAGTCCCAAATAGGAAATAATACAACTGTTCAACAACTGACTAAATTGTAGTATGTTCATACAATAGACTATAGTACAATGAAAATGAATGAACTATAGACATATACAAGGATATATCTCATAAGCTAACAGTGAGTGAAATGTGCCAGACAAAAATAAATACATACCATATGATTCCATAAACATAGGGTCGGTACTGTTGAAGAACATAGGAGTAGACATTGACAGGATGTACCAAGAGGATTAGGGGACATTATGTTTACATTATATTTATTAGCCTGGATACACTTACCTTGTATTATTCATTGAAATGCACGTTTATAACTTGGGTTCTTTTTTCTGTGTATGTTATAACTTAATAAAAATAGTCATAATATGTCAAAAAAAGCACTCTCTGAGCAGCTAGTTGTTTCTCATAAATATCTTAAAACCCATGTGTATACCATTAGTTTTATATTATACAAGTCTTATCTTTAAATCACACTCCCCCCAATTCTACTCTATGTGGAACCCCATTACAGATCTCAGCTATCCCAAACAGCATTTTAAGAAGCAAAGCCTAGCTAATACTTTTAAATATTCTGGCTTACAATATGCCAACAGAACTAACATGCTCTATAATAGATAGCAAAAATACACAAAGGTGACTTTCAATGATGTGATTATGGGGGCACTAAATTTTTTTAATCTCTCCAATCTTCTCCAACAAGGAGTACAAAAACAAAAAAGAAAACAGCACCAAAACCAATAGAAAACAAGCCTACAGATGATATCTTCAAAAAAACTAGATTAGCAATTTTCTAAAATCCTAAAATATGATTATGTCACCAACAGCAGGACCTATAAAAGATCAATAGCTGGTAGCAGCAACAGGATATAATAGTGTACTACCTACACTACTCTGCAAGAAACCAAAAAAAAAAAAAAAAAAAAAAAGAACTAATATTTAATCCCCCAAACAAAAGGATCTTAGTTGATAAATCTGCAAAAAGCCTACAAAACTGAGACAGTCTTCATAGGCTCCGAAACAAAGAAAAGTGTAAAAACTGCATGCAAATCTGAAATGAAACAAATCTAACCATCTAATACTTCAAAATTTTTGAAATATCCCTCATTCTCTTCCAGAAAGACAAGACCTCACACCCCGAAGGAAAATTATTAGAAACTAAAACCCAATTGAATAGGGAAGAAACACTGGGGTAAGAGGGAAAGATGGTTCAGATAAGGGAGGATAAGGAAGGGAGTGACGCCCAGAGGCAGTAATCCTAGAAGAAAACAAAATGAAAAACAAAAACGCCGTAACAATAATATGTATATATAGATTTAAAGCTGAGAGCAACACCTCAGAATTCAAGATCTTTAGAGCTCTAGAGGTAGAACCTAAGGCTGGAGCCAGAGAATCTTTCTGAGTAAGACTTAGTTTTGAAAAAGACTAGATACACAGACAGGTAGTATCTGAGTTCTCAGTAACAAAGAAGCAAGTCACTAAAAAGTCAAGCTGGCAAAGCTACCCTATCCTATCTCCAACTTCTCCCACTCTATAACCATCTCCTCCTAATAGTTCAGGAAAAATACCTGGAACAAGAAAAAGAACATGAACCCGCTCCATCAAAAATTATTATGGAGAAGAAAAGAATAAAATAAAATACAGAAGATGACAGAAATGGAAAGAAAATGAATAGAGGATATAGGAAGGAAATTGTAAGTATACAATATAATTAGAGCCCTGAAAAAGAAAACTTAGGCAAACAAAAAAAAAAAATAATTCTAAAAGCATCTTTTCTCACCTGAGAGGACTAAATCCACATACTAAACGGGTGTGTTGTGTATTTGGGACAACTAACTCAAGAATAATCAATAAAATATATCACATAGTAAAACTATTGGATTTAAAAGGTAAAGAAACAAATTTGTTTGGGTAACCAAAGAGTCTAAGTCACTAATGAGAGAAAGAAAATGAGGATGGTATCAGACTTCTTGACAGCAATATTTTATCCTAAAAAACAATGGAACAACGTATTTAAGATGAGTAAAGTTTAAGCCAAAGTGCATATAGCCAAATTGTCTTTTAAATATAAAGATTATAGACGAATAGTTATAAATATTCAAGATGTAAGAGGGTATGTTTTCCATGAGCAAACTTCCTGAAAAATCTCCTTAGGGACAAGCTTCAGAAAACTAAGAAATGAATGGAGAAGTTTCGGTATAACATCTGAAGAATAAGCAAACTGCACAAACTTTGCTATATAGTTTGATTAGTTTATTTTTATGCTTTTCTATTTCTTGAGATACCTATGATTAATAATACACTCACCTATCCATCCTGCTTCTGAAATGCATCATGCAATATATTTATCTTTTCTAGATTTTTAGAATTACTTTACATTTGAAAAATGCAGAAACACTGAGATTTCCAGATAGTAAGGCTAATTATGACACAATATTACTAATAGATTTCTTTTGGGCAAAAAAAAAAAGTGGTCCTAAAACTATAAATTAACTCTACACAAATAAATCACATTTGATAAAGGCCCTAAAGCATGAAAGTCCAATGCTAGACATGTGACTTTGTAGTTTGTAAAAATGAAAATAACTAAGAAATATATTAACTGACCTACGTGATAACAAATTATCAATACTAACCTGATAAGCTCTGTTTATTTGACTAGCTGCCCAACTAGCATATTTCATGTTGTCCTTTTTCGTTTTTGCACTTGCTTTTGGATTAGAAGCAATATGACTTGCTGACTAAAAGCAAAACAGAAACACCAAAAACAAAATTCCTTTTTTTTTTAGTCAAGATAATTGAAAACAAAGTTGAATGAAATTAGTGTTTAAAAATGAAAATATATTTTAAAATATAACACAAAGTAATAGAGAAAGGAAATATTTTATGTAATAGCTAAAATTATTTAAGCATGTATCTATTACTATAGCTCTTAAAGGTAAAAATCTCATATCATTTAAATAAAGTAAAGAAGCAAGCCATGGAAGAACACTTTATAAACCAAAAGCACTTTACTACTGTAGGATATTGTTGATATTATTCATTGTTATTGAATTACATTAGCTTTCCAATGCCAGAATTATAGAATTTTTGAATAGAAAAAAACCCTCAAATATAATTTACCCCAAGTTCCTACATTAATAGGTGAAAAAACTAAGTCCAATAGGAGTGACTTAACTTGACCAAAGCAAGTTAATGGAAGTCTTTGAAATAAAGGGAATTCTCATCTCTAATCCATTTTTCCTTTCATTATATTGAAAGTTTTCAAACTGTTTCACAGAACTGATTAGCCACTGCAATTTGATCCACCTTCTCCTTTTTAAAAATGTATTTAAACAAGGGATTCTTAATTGGAGATGTATGAAAGAATATGTAAACCCCCAAAATCATATGCTAATTTTTAAATGTATGTTTGTATTTCTGGAGAGAGAAAAATAAAACTTTTGTCTTAAATATAACTTACTCTTAAAAAGATCTATTTGATTCAAAAAAAGGTTGTCTTCCTTTTATACCTAGCCTGTGCTATAGGTCATTTCACCTGTGTTTCCTCATCTGCCAAAGAGGAATCTATAAGCCAAAATCTGATTTTTATACCTCTAAATCTTTAATGTCACCTTTTTGGTATGAATTTCAGTAAATGCTGCAGCTAAGAGAAAAATTCTGGAGTCAACTGCCTGGGCTGGAATGCCAGCTCAATCACTTAGGAGCTGTGTGTCTATCTTTGGACAAATTAAGTGAATCTCTGGTCTCAAGTCTCACTATCTGTGAAACAGTCATATTAAGAGTACCTATTCAAATAACTGATTTGAGGATTTAATGATTTCCACAAAAAATAGAGCTCAGACACACTGCCTGGCACATGAAGTGCTATGTGTAAACTATCATTATTAATACCTCATTGTTACATAGTTCTTAAAATGAGTATTTAATTTATTTGGTAAAGAGATACTGCTACTATACTATATCTCCAAGCCACTTCAACTGGCTCTGGTAGAATGCAGAAATTTCTTTGAACCATATTTTGCCATTTCTTTCTATAAAGTATTTCATCTATGTTTCTTCCTACCCTCCATTTCTTCAATTAATTTTTTTCCAAACAGTAAGATACTCATGAAAAAGTCCATAAGACTAAGATAAATCAAAATTTCAAATAACTGACCTACTAAAGTTTATTTTCCCAGCCTTTCTGATTGCAGAGAGTTGTTCATTTTATATATATTTTAAAGGTCAGCAAATTCTTCCTCTATTTCACACAACTCTCCTTAATTGACTTTTCTAAGCTCTTCCTTTGGCAAACATAAACAATAGATACTTCCATACTTTCCACAATTTCCAAACTGTTCTTCTACATCATAAAACATGTTCTAATTTGACATATTAGAGATTTTATTTCTAATATGTCTTTCATCAGTATAGTTTAAAAATATCTGATACAAGTATAATTTAGGAAAGAAATACAATAATTTGGGGCATAAAGCCAAGAATATCAAAACAATTAAATATATAATATGCTTTTATATCTGTTACTATTTAATTTCATAAGGGCAGATTTCAATTCTGACATGATAAAAGATATTTCACAATGAAATGTCAAACAGCTAGGATGTATTAACATCCAAATTAAAACTGCCTTACAACTTAGTGCTCATAATTAACTAGGGAAAAAAATCATATGCTCATCAATAAAATATAAAAAACACGAGGGGAGTGATTGAAGGGGATAGTTAAATGAATTTTAAGTTACAGATTTTGAAAAATAATATTAAACATGCACCTCAACTCACCATGTAAAGCCCAAACAAAGCTCTCATATTTCGGTTGTTCAGTTTCAATGCCTGTGCAAAGTACTTTCTTGAAAGTTCGAGGTTTTCAAGTCCACCTTGGGTATATTTAACCTGTTAAAATTGCAGAGTGCTGAAACCTGTTTATTTTACTACCTTGAAATATAGCATGGTTTCATCATACCATAGGCATTAAGTAATCGAAACAGATATTCTGTAAAAAATACAAGATGTTAAAAGAATTCACTTAAGGTTGTTAAAGCTAATCTAAAATTTAAAACATAACCTCCCCCCAAAAGCTATCCTATTCCATGAACACTAACATCACTGAGTAGTTTTTAAAACAAAAATGCTGCCACAATAAAAAAGTCAGTATAATTTCTATTTCAGCTGCCTTGGAAATGCTTTACCTCATGTTATATTTTCTACTACTGGCATTAGAAATAGAGACTTGGATACTGAATTGTCCTTTTACATGTGAACTGGCATTCCTTAATAATGAAGTCCTTCTAACCTATAGCATTCAATTGTACTGGTATTCTTAATGGTAAGCAAATTAAATAAATACTTCCAACATTGAAAAATATTGGCTTTAATATAAATTTTCTAAAACCATAATTACTATGTCTCAAAAGCCATTAAATGGTGACAAATGTGGCATAATTCACTCATAATTAGGAAAGTAAACAGTATATAAATATAAAAATACAAATAATTTCAGTTTTAAATAGGACTTTTAATTTAAAAAAATCAGTATTTCCATTGCAATATTAAAAATTTAAAACTCTTACTCTCACAACTCAACACGCATCAGCTGTTTTAAAGATTTATATACTTACCTAACATGAAGGAAAATATTCTTATTCCATAATATACTAATGCCCAACAGCAGCAAAAATAAAATCACATACCACTGCTGTTTCTGAAAACACTTACTTCAGCATATTGTTGACAGTATAGGTGGTTGTGTGGATTAGTCATCATAAGCTCCTCTAAACAAAAGGCTGCTTTTGCATAGCTAAAAAAATATCAAGAGGAGAAATTAATTTTAAAAGTCATAAATTTTATCTTATACTTTAAAATAATTTAAAAACAATTTTAGTGGTGTTTAACATTTTATTCCCAAAACAATTTAAATGGCTTCACTAATAAAGTACCTGTCATTCTGAATTCATAAATATCAGTAACATTAAATTTCTTAATGAAATGAATAAATATAGGCTTGACTTCTAAAGCAGCCTATAAACAATCAATAGATATTACATTTTAAAAATTGGGTCATTACTATGACATCCAAACATTATTAATAACATAGGCTCTAAGACTTTAGATCAGGTTTTACATAAAAAATAACTTACAGAAGTTCACTGATCATTAAATAATATATTCAAATAGTTGAAGTGTAAGGAGGAAATAAACATTTTATTACATATTCTTTATTCACTAAAAATCCTTCACAGGCGTATATTCACCAATACATTCTGTTACAAAGACTTCTCATTACTTAACTGTCAAATATCAAATTATAATGAAGTTATACATTTCTAAATGCATGAAAAATAGGTCAAGCTAGTTTTGATATACACTCTACTACTGTGAAATCATGTGATAGAAAAAAATAAAACAAAATTCTTGCTGAAAATGTAAGGTGAGAATTGCCAGAAAGTATCTGGAAAAGCAGCTTTAAACCATGTGACTACAATTCACAGTAATATATTTTAAATGTTTAATGTGAAAAGCCTAAAGAACACAGGTGTTGCAAGATTTATTCCCAGAGAGGAAGTGATGACACTACCCAAAGAAAAAGGCTACCTAAATTTGGCATTTGTTACCAATATACAAAAGTACCTACCTTTACACTAATGCTTAATAAACTTACTTTTTAAAATATACATATTCCAGTTTTATACAAGTATATTGACTAATAGCTAACTTTTATTAAGTGCTTATTATGTGTCATGTACTGCTCTGAGTATTAACTAATTTAGTCCTACCAAAACCCTAGGAACATCAACATTCTATACCTGAGAAGACTGAGGCACAGACATGTAAACTGAATCGAGGCTGTGCCACTGCAGAGAGCCTGCACTCTCATGCACTATGTATGTTGTCTATATGCATTACACACACCACAGTGATAAACTATAGTAGTGGTAGTGATGACAGCGATGAAGATGTCAATGGTAACATAAAAGTGTACAGCAGTCAAACCAAAAGGGCCTAAGGAAAAAATACACCCTGCAAACTATCCAGGAATTATACCATTTTAGATTTATGAAGAACCTTATACACAGATTCTTATCCAAAAACATGCAGCTATTTAGCCCTTTCCATTTTTACATCCAAAACCTAGCATTAGTTCTTGACACGATAGGTATTTAATAAATGATTAAACAAACGAATGAGCAAATGA
Organism: Lepilemur ruficaudatus; assembly: GCA_963574885.1. Taxonomy (NCBI): domain Eukaryota; kingdom Metazoa; phylum Chordata; class Mammalia; order Primates; family Lepilemuridae; genus Lepilemur; species Lepilemur ruficaudatus. Next base: position 22,033 of record CAUYRT010058081.1, on the reverse strand, counting down.
CTGAATAAATGTCTAGAATAAAAGTATTATAACTACCTAGCTAATATCTATTTATCATTCTAAAAGGGGAAAGCTGTCTCTACTTTAAATACCCAACTGTATTTTATCAAAAAACAGTCATCTTCCAAATGTATTCCTTTAACTAGGATGATGCCAAAAATTCACACTGAGGCTAAGAATAAAAGTTCTTATAGGTTTAAATGGTTTTAGCACAAATGTTACTCTGGTTCTTATATAGCATAAAGCACAATAAAATGGGCAGGTAGGAGTTTTTGCTGCAAAAAACACAAAGATATTTTCCTCAAAAATCAATTGGGATCATATATAAGAAAAGGATCCCTTCCCCCAATTTTACAAAATACAAAATCAAACTAATTTTGTGGATGAAATATAGGATCAAATAAACTTAGAGCTAGAAGGAACTCAAGAAATGGTCTAGTTCTAGTCCAGCCATTCTTAGGAAGGTTGCTCTAGAGTATTAGGCCACAAAGAAAGTGACTATTTCCTCAATTCTGCCAAGGATGGTGTATGTATAGCCAGTACCATTTTAGGTTCATAGAGAAGTTAACTTATTATATACAATGACTCAATGATACTAAGATTAGAGAAGTAAAAATAATTTCAATTAATTTAAAATTGAATTAACAATTATTACATCATTTGCTTTTCTGCAATTTGAGTCACTTATTATTACTATGTTAGAGTCAGTACTAGAACTAAAGTTTTATTTTGTGACTCACAAAAGTATATAGCCAAAGGCTACAGTATTTGTTCCTATAATGTTCCTATTTTACCAATCTCACGATTTTTCCTTATAGAATTTTGATAATTCTCTTTGATACAGAATTTTATAATAAGGCTGGACCTACAAAAAGGAACTGTAATCACAATCATAATTAATGTATAAGGCTTGCTGATATAGTATCTAGTTTGAATTTTACAAATCAAGTAAAAAAATTAAGTCTTTGATAACATGAATTTATTTTTGCTTATACAGGTTGAGTACCCCTTATCTGAAATGACCAGAAGTGTTTCAGATTTTCAGATTAGGGATACTTAACCTGTAATATGTATTGGTAGTGCTAACACATAAATTATAACTGTAATTTTTTATATTTAGAACAAGTATAATTTCTCAATATGGTAAATGGGTGTGATATACACCACTGGAATAACTAAAGACAAAAAATAATTTATAAATTAGAATCAAATTTAAATATAAGTAACTTAATGACATAAAAAATTATGTTGCAGAATTCTATATCACCTTTTCCCTTTATAAATATACTAAACAGGGCTATATGAACATTCTATTATGGAAATGTGTTTGGAGTCAAAATTCTAGATGTAGGCCCCCAATGCTGCCAGTGACCTGTTACACTTTAAAAAGCTTGTAACTGTTCATATGCAGAAAATATCAAATGTTAAACATATCTAGCATTTTCTAAACTGCTACATTTTTACCACTGTGCTCCCTAAACTGGTGCTGACATCCCACAATACTTTAACACTCCACCATAAAATTTCTATCTGCTACAAAGACTTGCTCCAAAAAAGTCAAATTAATCAAGTGAACTAATTCTAATTTTCACAGTTTCAAAAAAATCTGGACATATTCTGACTCACCCTCAATCTAAATATTTCTTCTAAGTGTTCAATTAGAAAAAAATAAATGGTCATCTTATAACTAGCTTCAAGACCAAAAAGAGTGTTGTGATAGTAGATAAATGAGTAGGCTGACTACAAAGATCATTTCCTCTAAAAAGACATTATTTTTCAAGTGCTTTTGTATTTTTGTATTTCTTGATTTCTCGGGATTTTTCAGTTCATTTCTCAAGTATACAGTCAACTCTATTTCAATAAACTCTTTAGATACAAAACAAAGCAAAACTGAGTGTGATCCTACCTGATGAAACAATAAATTTAATGATAGGTTAAAAATAAAGTATAACCTAAATCTGATAACTAAATATTGGAAATATTAGAAATTTATGCAAAAAAAAAAATGAAAATGAAATAGAAAAAAAGGTGAT
>CAUYRT010058081.1:0-15000 GCA_963574885.1 Lepilemur ruficaudatus | reverse complement strand
TAACAAAAACGTCAATGAGGTACAATAAAAGATTATAAATACAAGGCTTTCTTAATTTGGGAAGCACGCCCCACTCTATCGTAGGAACAACATCATGTAAAACTTAAGATACAGCATTTCAGGTCCTAATATTCTCAAGTTTAAAACAAACTTTTAAGTGGTAACCATTCATCTATGAAAAGCCAATCCTCCTTTAAGCTGCTATATGTGGCAGCTTAAAGAAAAATCTACTCAGCAATCACTACTATATGAGCACAAGTATATTATTAAGTCATATACCTTTTACTAAATAACAGCCCTGTCCAGGTTATTTCTTTTAAAGAAAAATACCTCATTCTGGCATAAGTACCAATCTTTATCATGGTCATTTTAAATTAGTACTAAACAGGGACTTAGTTTTCTGCCAAAATAAAGTAACAGGGACCAAACTTACTCCTCCTGCCTTAAGGTATGGGACAGCAGGCAATGAAGGACAGTTATCCCTGAGAAATGGGAAACAAACCAGATAAGTTCTATTTTTATTGCTCTGGCTCACTACCTTGAGGAAGTTTCAAGGGTGCTGTGCTGGGACAGGAAAACCAGATTGAGCCCAGAAAACTCGCCGAGTTAAGGAGAAGGAGCTGAGAGTCTAGGAAGATCAAAGAGGCAGAGTACCACAGAAGAATAAAAACACAGAATAAGAATTCTGGAGCTCTGCAGAGGGTTCCCCTTGAATACTCAGCTTTGTACTGATCAGTGCATGCAGGTGAGGAACTACCCAAGGCCAGGGAAAGAACCACCAGAAAAGTAGAGGGGACACAGTGCCCAGCTGTGCCCCTGCTACCAGCCAGACTGGAAAATGGCAGGATTCACTGGGCATTGGATAGAGTACCCAGAAGGTTCTCACTGCAGTAATGGCAAATAATTAGCCTCAAACACTATTCTGATCAGGCTGGGAAACTTGAGGATGATGGTTTTGTTCACTATCTTGATTGTGGTGGTAATGATTTTACTGGTATATACAAATGTCAAAACGTATCAAATTATACACCTTAAATATGTGCTCTTTATTCTATGTCAATTATATGTCAAAACAGTTTTTTTTTAAAAGAGCATAGACTAAATGTTAAGTAAAGTCTTGAATATTTATCCACTTTAATTTTGCATTTCTTTCCTGTACTTCTTTTCCTATAAAATACGCCAAAGTTCTAAATTTTTCTAAATATGTTTTTTGGATCAATCTTTGCAAAAGTCGATTTAAGTCTTAAAAAATGAAAACTGTTCTACATTTTATAAGTGATTTTAACATTTGGAGTTAAAATTTCTATTATAAAACATGAAACTTCAAGAAGTACTCATTATGATATGGAATAAATTATAAAAGAAAAACCATTTAAAATCTAAAAGTTTTGTCATCTGCTTCAAAGTAGATATAAATTTTTAAATAAACACAGAATATATGATGTATCATATATAAAATATACAACCAATTATAATAACAAAGATACCAGTACAAAAAATTAAGATGAAAACAGAAACACACATCTCAGTTTCTGCACATTCACAAAGAACAGTACTAGACACCAAAGGAAGTAGATGTTCGGTAACCACCACAGAATAAATGAGTATGTCACAAATTTTACAGCGGAACAAAACCTAAGGGATAGGCAGTGATAATTAAATCTTTTCATTTTACATACACAAAAACTAAAGGCTAGACTTACACAGCAAATCCCACAGCTCCTGAATCTATATACTTATTTTTTCTGCCATAGTCTCTTACTCTCTGTACACTTAGTACTCAGCTGTTCAAATTCCTTATTCATACATCTGTGAATAAAAAGTCAAGCAGCATGTCCCCCAAAAGCGACACAAAATCCTGGGTTTCAAATGATTACCAGGCAACCAGAATATGGTTCAAAAAAGGATTCTCTTGACTTTTGGATCTTACCCAGAGTACACAAAAAAGGCTTATAAAAAAGACAAATTTCCTTCTATCATAGCTTCCCTACTATTATATAATAAAGCAAAAATTATGCTTAGGTGATTTTAAAAAATAAAAACAAGTTATTATTAGACTTCACATACTCTTTGACAGTGGCAAGTGCAATGTATTTAAATAACTAAATATACATAATGAAATTTCTGTAGGGGGGAAACCTGGTTGCCCATGTACATTAATTACCTAGTCCCAATTACATTCATTACCATTGCTTCTTTCTTTCTTCATGGATTAATAGTCTTTAGCTCTGGCATCAAACTGCCTATCCAGAGTTTCTTACTAACTGTATAATCTTGGGCAAGTCACTTAACTTCTCTGTGATCTTGTTTGCCCATAAAATGAAGACAGTATCTGACAGGATTGTAGTGATACTTAATAAGATACATATATAAAGTACTTAGCTCAGTGATGGACCATAGTAAATATTCAATAAACATTACCTGTCATCATCACCATCTTCCTCAATTCTATCACTCCTCCTTTCACCCCATCCTTATATTTATCACAATCTCTGCTTTGTATTAATAAAAAGCTGCAGCTTTATTCTAAGTCAGTTGTAAAGTAGAAAAAAATCTAGATGATCATGTAAGCTGTTCTTTAACATGCTTTACTCAGATCAAAAGTTTTTTAAAAAAAATATTCACAAAATCAGAGCACATTAAATAATGTTATCACCCCTTAATCAATGCTAACTATTGAATTTTTGCTCTCCCACAAATTTAGAAGATTTTTATCCTACACCACTTCAAATAATTTGCCTGCTGCCCTAATTATTGTTCTGAATAAGCAATCAGGAAGCATTAAGAAATGCAATAGTTCTGAAAAACCCATGTAAGATAGTGAGAACCACTCTACTAAAAGAATACCACAGACCACAAACAATTTACTCCATTATTCAAAAGTAAATCAACTTGTCAACAACACAGATCCTATTCTGTTTCCTTCAATGAAAATCAAGTAAGACTCAATCCCTAGCCTCAGAGAATTCACATTTTCTAGGTGAAATATGTATGACTACAATATAAAAAACCCAGGAAGGAACACTTGGGTACAGTATCTTTTAAATTTCAGGGGGAGCATAAAGGTTACTGGGATTTTTACTCAAACAATCGAAGGGGTAGCTACAGAGGAGCTGGACCCCAAGGGAAGACGAAAATTTGCACAGTTATGCTCCTATAGGATTTTTCCAACCAAAGCAATTTTTCCTAAAAGACAAGTAGTATCTTAAAAAAATAGGCTACTTGGCGAAGAGATACTGCATAGAAAAGGATTAAAGGATTAAGACTTACCAGCAAACTATAATCTAGAATCTCCCCACACCCCCTCCAGATTTAGGGACCCAGAAAGAAATGGATAGTTGGTCAGCACAGGGAAAGCAGAGTTTCAGCTTCTCCTGCCTCCAAGGCTATGCCCACAACCTGAAAATGTGCGCTTTTAAGTACATCTTTACTCTTGGCACACAGGCAATTATATCCACTTCCAAAATAAGACTTCAAATATTCGATACATCATACTAGGAAGAGTTTACAATTCAGGGCAAAACCTGACCTTTCTGAAATATGAAATCAATTAAAATATAATAATGATTGTACTTTTTTTCTGAAAGATACTCATTCAACAAATATTTATTGAAAGCCTACCAAATGTTGGGCATTGTTCCATGCAAAGGACAAAATTGGGGTCAGAAAAAAGGTTACAGTGAGCTTAGTCCAACAGCTGTCTTTGACAGCCTAGAAACTAAAATTATTATACTTGAGAGCTATTCTTTTCGAACAACATATTTGCATCTAAGTTTTAATTATTTATATATTTTTATTAAAGAAATATACTTTTATTCATCTTCCTATCCTCCAATTCCACTTGTCTTAGTTTTCGATCCCCATAATCTCTGGCCTAAGAACAACCTCCAAATTACTTCTCTCTTCTCAGCTCCTTCAAATCATATCCCATATCCCTGACAAGTTATCTCTAAAAATATCTGATGCTATTTACCAAATCAAAATTTGACTTTACTCTCCATTTTCAAAGAACAAAAATTAAAATTCTGAAGTATAACTGGTCACAAATGTAGATCCTCTTGTTGCACCTCCAGCTACTCTGTACAATGAACCAACTTAGAGGTATAAAATATTATTTTCCTCAGAGGTAAATCAATGGGGAAGGAGAAGATTAACCAGGCAGAGCACCAGAATTTTGACCTTTTTTCAACCAAAACAGAAATGAAATTTCATTTGAAAAAGATACAAAAGGAGACAGTTCAGAAAGAAAAAGAAAAAAACTGAGAATATTAAAAGATGTCCAACATTACTCACAATGCAAATTTTAACAAGGTAAGATTTTTAGTCAATTATAGTTGCAAAGATTAGAACAAAAAAAAAATCATAATATACCATGTGGGAGGATCAGGCAAAGTGGCACTCTCACACACCATAGAAATGGGTATAGATGACTAAAAAGCCTTTTTAGGGGGAAATTTAATAACATCAATCAAAATTTAAAACGCATGGACTTCCTGAATCCTTCACTTCTAACGATTCATCCCACAAATGACACCCACTGCAACCCTGTTTCTGTGAGAAAGATATCAGAATCAACCTAAGGGTTCACCAAAGGGGACTTAGTTAAAGAAACTTTTTTACCAAGACAATGGATTATATATCCACTCAATGCAATGCTATGTAGCTACTCAACAGAATAATATAAAGGATATGCAAACATTGCATGATCTTTAAAATATATTGCTGAGTAGAATATGCACATTTGCAATTCTAAGCATTGTCCCTGTCAAAAAGAATACACACACACAATGCGTGCCTATTTGTGCATGAAAAAATATCTCTGAAAACACATACAAATCGTTAACAATATTTGCCTAAGGGAAGGAGGACTTGAGCTCATGGGTAGGAGGAAAACTTATTTTTTGCCAGGTATTAATATTATTTCATTCTGTCTGTAATTTTTAACATGAGTATATATTACTTTTTCAAAAGAATATTTCACAACTTTTAAAAATAGATGGGGAGAAGGTATCTAATTTCATTACCACCCTCTCAAAAGAAAAATTTGAAAACTTCCATTCTAATCATCTTATTCTTTCTTTCCTAAGCAGGCCTTGCACTTTAATAATGCTAAGGCTTACTCATGCCATTCACTTGGGATATGATGTTTTTCTTCAGCCCACCGTCTTTGTTTCATTTAAGCCACATTCATCCTTCAAGGCCTGCAAGGCTTAAAACTCATGCAGCAAGTCAGCAAGTCACCAAAGAATCAGAATTTAATAAATCTATTTCAAAGTCCATAATATGTTCATTACATAATGTTGCCTCTCTAAAAGCAAAGTCAAGATGCTGTCTAATTCATCCTGTTCCCAGCACCAAGCACACTTCATGTACTCAACAAATGTTTTCCGAAAGAATGAATGCATGTGAGTAGGAAGGAGAGCCCCTTAAAGCTTGAATGAATAACCTCATTTCTATACTAGATATCAAGGAACATAGAGGATTAAGACAAAAAGGTCACATGATCACTTTTAGACAACATGTAGAATAACAATATAAAAGTATGAATTGTAACTATGGATGAGGATGAAACTAGACTTTTCTACCTTTGAGATAATACATTAAAGTTGTGAAAAAAGAACAGTGATGCTTTCTACATAGAAACTTAACTGTTGTATATCAGTAAAGTATTCTACTAGACTTTATTAGTTCTAGGTCTTATATGGCTTTGTTTTCTCCTTCAACGTCCAGCACAGTACTTTCTAAGGACATAGGAACAGAAACAGTATCTTTATTCTTAGTAACAGCAACACTTTGGCAGCTCATTAGAAGTACTTAATGTTTACAGAAGGAAAGGAGGAACTGAGTGGAGATTAGAGAATGCTTGATAAAAGAATAATACATTTAGCAAAGCCAAATTTAGTCACCTTGTTCTTAAATTTTGATTTTTTTCATATTTTGGAATATCTGCATTATACGTAATGAGATACCATGGAGATGGGATCCAACTCTAAACATGAAATTCATTTATTTACTATACACTTTATACACATAGCCTGACGGTAATTTTATACAAGATTTTAAATAAGTTTGTGCATGAAACAAAGTTTTGACTGCAACCCATCACATGTGGTCAAGTGTAGAATTTTCCATTTGTGGTGACATGTTGGAACTCAAAAAGTTTTAGATTTTGGATCATTTCAGATTTCAAATTTTCGGATTAGGGATGCTCACAAACTGTACCACCTCACACACATTCTATGGCAGGAACCATCTGGATTTCTTTCTTTTTTTTTTTTATTTTTTTGGAGATAGGATCTCGCTCTGTCGCCCTGGGTAGAGTGCAGTGATGTCATCATAGCTCACTGCAATCTCCAACTCCTGGGCTCAAGTGATCCTCCTGCCTCAGCTTTCTCAGTAGCTGGGACTACAGGCACGTGCCACCATGCCCGGCTAATTTTTTTCTATTTTTGGTTGCTCAGGCTGGTCTCAAACTCCTGAACTCAAGCGATCCTTCCACCTTAACCTCTCAGAGTACTAGGATTACAGGCATGAGACTGGCCTCTGGATTTTTCTTTTAGCTAGCCTTAAAAGTCATAAAAAGCTATAAAATATGGGGGGTACTACAACAAAGACAGAAAAATATTTAATTACATATTATCTTATATCCTGAAGTGAAATATGTTATTAAAAATATCCCCAACTTAAACTGAGAAGTAAAATATTTGACTCCTAATTTCAAAACAAAAATGACTTCAATTACTAGTTAGATTTTTAACCTGGCATGATAAAAATATATAAAACTCAGAAACTCTTTTCAGAAATTTGATTTAATTTTTTTCAATCTATGGTTAAATGGAAAACTAATATCTTTGACTGCAGTAAAGCCTTATAATTGAAGTAGGTACATGGGAAAATCTTAAGAAAAAAATGGTGCTTTTTATAAGAAATTGTTTTATTAAGACAGATAGTAAGCTATTAGGACAGTTAAGATTAGAAAATTATTTCAATTAATAAAATGTGGTATATGTATACCATATAGTACTACTCAGCCATAAAAAACAATAGTGAACTAATACCTCTTGTATTAACCTGAATGGAACTGGAGACCATTATTCTAAATGAAGTATCACAAGAATGGAAAAAAAAAAAACACCATACGTACTCACAAGTAAATTGGAATCAATCGATCAACACTTATGTGTACATAGGAAATAACATTCACTGGAAATCAAGCAGGTAGGATGGAGAAGGAGGGGAACGGGTAAATTCACACCTATCGGGTACAATGCATGCTATCTGGGTGATGGCACACTTATAACTTTGACTCAAATTGTACAAAAGCAGTTAATGTAGCCAAAATGTCTGCACTCCCATAGTATTATGAAATAAAATTAAAAAAAAAAATTCAATGTGCTGAGAATGTGCCTCCAAGTCAATGAATGTTTGCATATCAAAAAGAAAAAAAGAAAATTATTTCAAAACTTTCTAATTTTAACTTTCTCTTTATTGGTGGTATCTAAATAAACTAATGGAAGCTATTTCTTATTTTTGCTCTTTATTATACAAGTTTTGTAGCTGTCAAAACTTTTCCCTGAACTTTCTACATTCTGAGAATCCTCACAAAATAATGAAACCTTTCCATACAAATATCTACCCAAGAAAACCCCTCAAAACCCTAGGAAGTTTCCAGAAAAAAATCTCCCTGAGGTGGGATAATACTAAAAGAATCTATCATTTAAGCAACATATCAACTACTATAATATCAAAAGAAATAAGCAGAGATGGGGATTTATGACCAATGCCTGGGATCAATGTGCTCTAGAAACTATATATTTCAATATTAAATAATTTCCTGTACTAGTATAATTTATTTAAAATTAATCAATTTACTGTTGTTCAATTATTAAGCATTTTACATCTTAAAAACAGAGTTATACCTTATCATTTTTTAAAATCTAGTTTTGAATTATTTTCCAAGTAAGAGAAAACCTTCATGTATCTGTACTGTGTTTTAAAAAAGGAAAAAAACTCAACGTGATTTCTGGTTAAAAAATTTTTAAATATTTATTTTCTTTTAGCAGGCATATGTATGCCTAGAAATAATTACATACAACATTAAAATGCTATATTATCTAAAGTCTCTATGTAATGTTTTACGTAGTAAAAGGAAGTCTGAGGAACCTATTACGCCTGTATAATAAACTAAAATTTTCTAAACATTTAAAAAAAACTACTACTATATAGGTATCTTTAGAACAAATATACTGTCCAATAAACTAGTATTTGTTCAAACTCAGAGTAAATTAAAGGTGTGTGTATACACACACACACACACACACACACACACAAAGGTGTCTGTATACACACACACTCTTACATTCTTCTTATTCATGTATCAGGCAGAAAAAAAGCAAAAACAAAACAAAATACCTTCATTAATACCTAAGTAATTATCAAGATGACTTCTTTGATTTTTCATTAAGACAACTAAAATTAACTACACAAACTAGACAAGTTAGTATTTCATAAATTTCAAAATATTACAAAACACTGAGCTCTCCTAGGCTTTCATGTAAGCACACAGTCTTCCTTTCTAAATTTTAACTAGCTACTTTTCTAGTAAGATATTTTCTAAAAGTGAATTTTATTGGACAGTCATAAATCTATTTAAAATAAAATGTGACCTATCATGAACTATTTAAAACAGAAAAATAAAACCGGGTTCCACATGTATTATTTCCTCTATGAATTATTAATAATTTTATCTTTTAAATTAAACTCTAGATCATATTCAAGACAATCTGCAAACTTACAGTGTTAGTTGGATCTTCTTGTAAAATTCGATCATACAGTTGTATAGCATCATCATATCTATTTTCAAAAAAAAAAAAAAGAAACATCAGAAATCATTACCTTAAAAATATAATGATAAACAGTCAATACAGAGAAAGATTAAAGACTAAAATGGCAGGGCTTTATATGCATTTATAATTGCTATCCAAATCTACACATCTTCATTTAACAGTAAAAGTTTACTGTAGTCTTATTTTAAGGAAAACAAGTTATGTATAAAGTACTTATAGAAAAACTATTTCAAAAATATGCTGATTCAATTTGGCCGAAATATGAAGTAAAAACTAGCCATACAGGTTGAAGAGACAGGACAAGCATCAGAACCAGACTCAGATATGGCAGAAATGTTGGCATTAACAGATTCGGAATTTAAACAACTATGTGTATGTTTATGGCTCTAATGGAAAAAGTCAATAAGAAAAATGGGTAATGTAAACAGAGATGGAAATTCAAAAAAAAAAAGTCAAAAGAAAATGTTAGAAATCAAAAACAATTTAACGAAAATGAAGAATGCCTTTCATGGGCTTATCAACAAACTAGACATGACCCAAAAAAGAACGATTGTGCTTGAAGAAATATCAAGAAAATTGTAAAAACCTGAAATGCAAAGAGAAAAGACAGTAAAACAATGGAACAAAATATCTAAGACCTGTGTCAATTAAAAAAATGTAGTATATGTGTAATGGGAATATGAGAAGGAAAAGAAAGAGAGAAAGGAACATAAGAAATGTTTTAAATAATAAGCGTTGAGAAGTTTCCAAATTTATGACATAAAACTACAGATCCAGGAAGTTCTAAGAACATTAAGCAGGATAAATACCAAAAAAATCTACACCTACACATATCATATTCAAACTTTAGAAAATCCAAGACAGAAAATCTTGAAAGAAGGTAGAGAAAAAAAACACCTTATTTATATAGACCAGAGGATAAGAATTATATCAGACTTCCTTTCAGAAACTACACAAGAAAAGAGTGGAATGAACTATTTAAAGTGTTCTAAGAGAAACCACCACCCTAGAATTCTGTACCCTAAGAAACTGTCCATCAAATGTGAGCGAGAGGCCGGGCGCAGTGGCTCACACCTGTAATCCTAGCACTCTGGGAGGCCGAAGTGGGTGGATCGCTCAAGGTCGGGAGTTCGAGACCAGCCTGAGCAAGAGCAAGACCCCGTCTCTACTAAAAATATAAAGAAATTAATTGGCCAACTAAAAATATACAGAAAAAATTAGCCGGGCATGGTGGTGCATGCCTGTAGTCCCAGCTACTTGGGAGGCTGAGGAAGAAGGATCATTAGAGCCCAGGAGTTTGAGGTTGCTGTGAGCTAGGCTGACGCCACGGCACTCACTGTAGCCCGGGCAACAGAGTGAGACTCTGTCTCAAAAAAAAAGTGAGCGAGAAATATGAACTCCCTGACAAACCAAAAATTGAAGAAATTTGTTGACAGTAGAACTGCAAGAAATGCTAAAAGCTGCTCTTTAGAGAAAAAGAAAATTATATTGGTCAGAAACTTTGATCTATATAAAGAAAGGAAGAGTAGTAGAAAATAAATAAATGAAGATAAAATAGAATATTTTATTTTTCTTATTCTTAATTGATCAGATAACAAATTGTTCAAAACAATAATATCAACAGCATATTCAGGGATTATAGTTTATGGATAAATGAAATGAATAAAGGCAATGTTATAAGTGACAAAAGGGAGGAATTGAAAATACTCTTTTGTGAGGTATTTGCACTACCTGTGAAGCAGTACAGTGTTATCTGAAAGTGGAGTTGGATTAGTCGTAAATGTATATTGCAAACTGAAGGATAACCATTAAAAAAATTCAAAAAGAAGTATAAAATAGAACTGATATACTGAGATAAAAAAAATGAAATCACATAAAATGCTCAATTAAACCAGGGAAGGAAGAAAAGAGAAACAACAAAAGATAGAAAGAAAAAAGAAAGAACATAAGCAATCAAAAGAAAATAGTTATGAATACACTAGATATTAAACCAATTATATCAATAATCACCTTAAATGTAAATGTCCTAAATACAACAATTAAAAGACAAAGTTTATCAAAGTGCATTAAAAATCATGACCCAACTAAGTGTCTACAGAAAACTCACTCTCAATATAAAGATATAACAGATTAAAAGTAAAGGCATAGAGAAAGATACACTATAACACTAATCAAAAAACTATGGTAGCTTTATTAATTTCAGACAAAGCAGACTTCAAGGCAAGGAAAATTACCAGGGATAAATAATATAAAGGGGTCATTCTCAAGAAAACATAACAATCCTTAATATATATGAGATTAACAAGATCAAAATACATGAAGTAAAAACTAATAGAACTGCAAGGAGAAATAGATGAATCCACTATTAGAGACTTCCACACTCCTTTATCAGTCATTGACAGACACAAAAGGCAGACAATCAGTAAAGAGACAGTGGGACTGGACTGGACAATCAACCACGTAGAAGTACTGAAAATACAATTTTAAAAGCAGATGGCAAACAGAAAAATGGTCTGAAAGCACTCTTACAAATCAAAAAGAAAAATAATTAAAATGGTCCTAGCTTCTAGAAAAAAATATGGAATATCATTGAGATGTTATAGTGGGAAAAGAAGTCCTATACAAAAATCAATAACCATAAAAGAAAAATTGCTAAACTGAACTTCATCAAAATTAAAAACTTCTATGTTTCCAAAGACACCATTTAAAAAATAAATACCCAAGGCAGAGAATAGGGGAAAATATTCACAGCACATATATCTGACAAAGCTCTTTTACCCAGAATATATAAAGAACTACAAATCAGCATCAAAAAAAAAAAAAAAAAAAGGGAAAAACAACCCTGCTTTAAAACTGTGCAAAGATAAAAAAGATAACTTCTAAAAGAATTTATTTAAATATTCAATCAGCTATGAAAAGGTTTTCAACCTCATTAGTCATCAAGAAATACAAATTAAAGCCATGGGATACTAGTTCACATGCACTAGAATGCTTAGAATCAAAAATGCTTAACACCACCAAGATTAACAAGCTTCATGTTTGTCATTTTTAAATGGCATCACACTGTTTACAAGATTTGTTTACCTTTCCATGGCTTCAAATCTCATGCCCGTTAATCGCTTGACTCTGTGACTGCCAGGGAACTGTCTTCTTAACTCTTGAAGACAAAACTGAAAAAATAATTGGTAAAAAAGATTTGAAGAGTAGTAATTATATTACATACACTAAATGGACTATAAAGAATGACCTATATAGTCTTCAATGTATCTTTTTGAATAATTTCATTAGCATCATCTAATAACATGAAGTGAAATTAATCAGTAATGAATAATAGAGTAAAAGAAGAAATATGAAATTACAGTGAAGGCAACAATTAGTTCTTGGAAACTGACCATGCTCTTAACCAGGAAAAAGCACAGGTTGTGAGATACACTAATAACTCTTCAAATACTATTATCATATTATTTCTCCTTAAAACCGCCTCCATAATGTGTCAGGCCCCTACTTAAATGCCAAAATCAGCTTCCTGGCTTTTTCTTCCTAATTATAATCGAAGCATTCTACCGTAAGAATTAAGATTTTTGGTATTCATCTCAAGTCCCTTGTAAATAATATTAACACTGTTTAATTTTGCCCTGTTAAAATCATACATTAATCAATCATTCTTTTAATCCACATATCTTGACTCAGAGTCAGAAAATACAGGCACCAAATCTATGGAGTACCAATTTCTTTGGACAGGTATCCATAATTCACACATCAACTTGCCTAAATAATCAGTTATTCATTGAGTACCTATATTCTCAGTAACATATGAGAGATTATAAGAGTCTTGGAAGTGCTAGAAATGTACAAAGATTATGCAGATGATCCATTCAAGCACTCTAAAGCATGAGTAACCAAAAAGATGCCTTTAATTAGTGATGACACTGCTAATTATTAATAAGTTTTAATATGATCTGAAAACACACCTTCAAAGTCTATGGCTGAAAATTTGCCACACTAAGAAAAACATTCAAGTTAGTCAAAAGCAAAGATATGTTCATTTATTTCTTTGACATCATACAAAATCGTATTAGGTGGTCAATCATATTACTTGTTCAATCAAGCTAATTGTACAAAAAATCTGAATCATTAAAAAAAACTGCTGTAAAAAAGTTATTGTCTAATTTGATCTACTGCTTTATCTATTCATATTATCTAATTTGACTTCCTACTTTATCAAATGGCATTTGGCAACTTCAAAAAGAAAATGCGAATTTCTCTCAAGATATAAAACAGCCACCTCTGCGGATATTTAAAAGACTATGTCTTATAGTTCTGAAGGTAACCCGACAAAGGTTTTGTGGAATGTTTTTACCCCTACTAGCTCTACTGGAATTATGTGTATAGCCAACCCAAGGTGATTACCTTGAAAAGAACAATACTAATTCAGACGTGAACATTCTCTTGGGATTTCTCTTTTTTGTTTTTGTGTTTTCTTTTGGTTTAAATGAGCAAGCAGTATAAAGTAGTACTTAAGAATTCAGGATGATAGGAACAACAAAACAGAAGCTTCTGCCTCCTGATTTATTAAATAATATAATGATAACATCAAACACAAATCAAATCAAGAAATAGTTGTAAAGACTAAATAAAAGCAGGATGTAAAGCAATTAGCATAGTGCCTTGCACATGGGAGTCCAAAAATATCGCTATCCTTTTAACTTTATTTTAAAAGTAGTATTAGTATTTTAAGTCATGTTCTGTACATGTCAGGATTTTCTAATAATTTAATATATAACGGTATTTAACACAATATATTATGAAAGGCATTCAACAGCTCCAAAAATAGAATTGTTTTGAACTATCTTTTTTATTTTAAACTCTGTAATATAGCATAAATCACCTATTAAGTAGAAAAACTTCAACTAATTTAGTCTCCTCAGTAAAAGTGGGCTACTAAATAATACTTCTCAAGGTTATTAAAAAGACTTAAGAAGATATCATATCCCAAAAGTATCTAGTTAGTACCATCTACTACAAAGAATAACATTCAAAACCAAAAGCAATCAATATAAGGCATACACTAAGTCTTAACTGTTGTATATAATTCACGAAGCAAATTAAATGTAAGATAAAATATAATTACTTTAAATACCTACCAATGCCAAGTCATCCCGACCATAGTCTAGGGCCGCAATCATCACCTGTTCATATATGATCCAAACTAAATACACAAAAAGGGGGAAAAAACTGAATTTAATATAGAAATCCCCCAAACAGAAATTAGATTAATAAATTCTTCTAGTTTCTGACATTTCAAAGAATATTACTTATAACTGAAAATTGATTTTATTGCATTTCTGGAATTAAGAAAAGGAATCAACCTTACATGCTTTCAGTAGTGTAAAATATTTTAATATCTTATAATGTAAAAATCTCCAATTATTAGGTCTTTAAATATGAAATGTCCAATTTTAAACTATCTCAAACAAGAAACAGTACAATTAATCAAAGTATGTGTTTAAACCACAGACATAGTTTTGCCATCTTAACAGTAGCTTGCTTATGCCAGCAAAGAAGCCTGGAGAACCAGTGGCAAGGAAATCACAAAAGGCATTTTCACACCTTGTTGAGAATTGAGTACTTTTCCTTGCAAGAAGTGGTCCAAAGACTGGAAGAAGTGGTAGTCAGTAAGATGTTTTGCACTGTGTTTCCGCACTTTGTCTTTATCCAACCATCGAGCAGAACACTTGCAATTACCAGAAAGAATCCATTCTCTGTCACACATAACAATACAGTGTAGCAATGGTTCAACTTTATGTTGTGATGGCAAAGAAAGACAAGCTCCGAGATAATTTCTCTTCTGATGCTCATTTAATTCATGTAGAACCCATCTATCCAGCTTCTTTACCTTGCCGATTTGTTCAAGTGGTCCAATACTGTTAGAACAGTAATGTCAAACCATGCTGCTAATTCACGCAAAGGTTGAGATGGATGTGCTTCCTCTACTCAGCTCATCATTATCCATCACGGTCTCAGGTCGCCCATGTGGCTCATTTTCAAGATTAAAATCGCCAGAATGGAACTTCTCAAACCATCAACATATTGTATGTTCATTAGCCACATCCTTCCCAAACACTTAATTGATATTTTGAGCTGGCTGCACTAC
>CAUYRT010058075.1:0-18327 GCA_963574885.1 Lepilemur ruficaudatus | reverse complement strand
ACCCTAGTCTGTCCACTTTTCTGCCCACTTGAAATTTTTCATAATAAACATTCCATCATTTAAGAACAGGTACTCTGGCCAGGTAAATGGAAGGGATGGCATTACTCACAGAGAAGAGGTCCTTGTCCTGGGCTCTGCAGTCAGGTGGGCCTAGGAGCTGGAGCAGCGCATTCTCTGCCAGCCTGGGGCAGGCAGAGCCATGGTCAGGAAGGATTTTGGTTTCCCTGCTCCCTCCCCGGGGAAGGCCTGATGCCCTTGGCTGGGGGAGAGAAGCCTGCTGCCCCTTCTCAGCACAAGGCACCATCTGACAGACCCAGTTCTGCTGCAGCCCAGCCCCTGACTCTGGGGACAGTGGGGGCTGCTTAGCGTAGCCAACCAGCAAGGTGGGGGGTGGGGGTGGAGTATGAATATGTAAATAGAGGCCAGAGCTGGTTGGCTGCCCACTCCTTCCCCCCCATCTCCCACCCCACCCCAACTCAGGTGCCCAGAAAAGCCAGCTCAGAGAAGACTTCCCTGAAATGCCATCTCTTCTGTCCTTGCCTGAGGCCCCACAGAACCCTTTGAAAATTTGGGGACTGAATTACCCAGCTTCTCCCATTGCTCTGGCCTCAAAAAGGGAGCTCCTGACCACTGCTTCCAAATTCCCCAGCGTGGCAGCTCCAAAGTGTATGCTTTTTCCCTGTCCCTCAATCATCCGGAGGAGACCGGAATCGGCCCAGCACCAAAGTATGGCATCTCAGATCTGTGGGAAAGGGAGGCTGTGGGGCCCCTCCCTCCAGCAGAGATCTCAACATTGTTGGGGAGGTTTGTTGCTGGGCAAAAACACCGGTCCCTGACAGAGCTGGGGAGAACTCACTGTCCAAATCCACCTGCCCTCAAATCTCCTAACTTTTGCCATCTCCACCTCCTTCAGCTTGGGAAGTGGGGTGAATGTTGTGAAAGACAGCAATTAAAATCAATAAACTACAGCTCAACTCATCAGCATGCAGAAATCCTCAAAGCATTACGCTGAGAGAAAGAAGTCAGTGACAGAATGATACAGGCACTGTGATTCCATTTCTATTAAGTTCAAAAGTAGACCAAGAAAGGCCAGGCACAGTGGCTCATGCCTGTACAGATTCTAGCACTCTGGGAGACCGAGACTAGCGGACCGCTCAAGGTCAGGAGTTCAAAACCAGCCTGAGCGAGACCTCGTCTCTACTATAAATCGAAAGAAATTAATTGGCCACCTAAAAACATATAGAAAAAATTAGCCGGGCTTGGTGGCACATGCTTGTAGTCCCAGCTACTTGGGAGGCTGAGGCAGAAGGATCGCCTGAGCCAGGAGTTTGAGGTTGCTGTGAGCTAGGCTGACGCCATGGCACTCATTCTAGCCCAGGCAACATAGTGAGACTCTGTGTCAAAAAAAAAAAAAAAAGAAAAAAAGACCAAAAAACCCCCCAAAAGAAAAAAGAATGTCTACATTTTCCCCGTGTGTGTGTTCATCTATCCATTATTTTAAATTATAACTGGAGAGACAGAGAGATGGAGTCTAGTTGTCATAGGTAATACAGAGTGAATATAGGGCATAAGTCCTATTTTAAGGAGCCCAGAGACGTGAGGATAGGCTATAGCCCCACCTACCATCTGGTCAATAAAATTCATAAATACATAAGCCAGAATGTGAGTGTATGGTTCAGACCACACGTACAAACACTGGGGCAATTGAGGTAAGGAAAAAGAATGCCATGTCTATTATTCAAGGTGAGCTGCCCATTAACTGAGCCACTTAATCCTTTCTAAAAACATACATTTTTTTCTTTTGTAATTTGAAAATAAACACTTTTTCTCAATTTAAAAAATAGGCAAAAACATGTATAGTTTAGGACAATGCATATTGAAGCTATAATGACAACAGGGGATGGTTAATATATAATTCAGTATGATTGAGGGGCCACATAGAGTATGGAAATTCCTTTTATTATTTTTCTTAAAACTGTACACATAGATTTATACATTCTCCTGAATCTATCTTTTACAATGAAAATGTTTTTTAAGAATTCTCTTTCCAACCCTGCTACAACTTACATTCATAAACTCCCGTCCCAATAGATGATGCTGTATCCTTGGAGGCTCTAAATGAAGAAGAGGGTGCCAGCTTATTGGATTGCACGTTGGACTCCATGGAAGCTGCTCATATGTGAATTTCAAGGAAATCAATTCAACCTTTATCCTCTGGGAAGGACTTTGTATGCTACCATGCATGAGTGCGAGTGTGTGTGTGCATGTGGCATCTAAGACTATAATATCTGAGATTAACTTGGGTGATCACTAAAACTCCAGGAGAAATGCTTTGCCACATTATAACCAGCCTTGAACTTCTAAACCTTAGCTTAGAATTTCAAAAATTAATTATTAAAAACTGTGAAAGAATTAAACAGCTATCTAAGAAATATTAACAGCAACCCTGGCAAGAGATTACCAGAGCTTCTGATTATTGTCTTGGACTCTTCAGCTGTGTCCAGCAGTGCTGTAAGCATGGAAGTATTTAATCATTCCGTAAATATTTACTGAGTATCTGCAGTGTACCAGGCACTGTGTTGTGTGTGGAGGATTCAGGAAAACAGAAAGTGGTTTCTTTCCTCCTGCTGCTCTATCCAATAGGGGACACAGACAGGTACACAGGACATCACAATACAATGCGATGTAGAAGTACAGACACAATGCTTTGGGAGCATAGAAAAAATATCTGTTAACTTTGCCAGAGGGGATTAGGAAAGGATTCAGAAAGAGGTTTAAAGGATGACCAGGAGTCCCTAGACAAATAAGAGGAGGGAACAGCCCAAGCAAAGATGTGAAGGAGTGAAACAGCACAGTGGGCGGACAGCCAGTAGTGTGGCATGATGAAAGATCAGGATCCATGAGAATGGGGAGAGAGGATGGGAACATAATCAGAAGCCAGATTATCAGGCGCCTGGTCAAATTGAGGCGTTTGGACTTATTCCCACAGATGAGGAGAAGCAGTGGAAAAATTTAAAGCAGGGGAGTGACAGGATTAGATTTGCATTTCAGAAGTATCTTTGACACAGGTTTGAAGGATGAGCTAGAGGAGGCTTAGGGCTGCTTAGGAAACTTTGAAAACAATCCAAGTGAAGGATACTGAGATGTTTTCTCTATTTCAACTAGAAATTAGTTAGGGCTTCTGCCCATCCTTCCAGAATTCCAGTGGCAGGGCTTTCAGGGTTTGGGTGAGTGAAAGCACGACAAAGGCCCTGAGGACAAGGCAAAATGACTCCAATAAAGAAACCATCATGAACAGGCACCAGGTCATTCATTCATTCATTCATACATTCACTTATTATTAATTCAACCAAGGGTTAATAGAACACCTTTTGCATTAGGAAGATGAACTATTAAGGTGAATACTCTCAGGGGCCTGAAGACTGAAGCGAAGGCAGTAGTTAAGGAGCGGGAGGGGTGCTATGTGCTTTCACTTCAAGGCAGCAGGCAGAATGGTATGCTTAAAGCTGGGAGGCCCAGACTAAGTCCATAAATATTTATTGCACACCTAAACTCTGCCAATCTCTGAAAACGGTGAACAAGACAATATAAACTTCATGGAATTAGGAGTTTATATTCCAGGGCTAGGGTGACAAAAGAACAACTTCCAAAATGCACAGGATTTAGGGGGAACAATTAGTTTGGCTGAAGAGACTTTGCGTAGATCTTCTGGGGGAAGCTCAGATGTTGCAGAAGCAAGGACAGTTGGTAAAGATATTCAGCTTGAAAAAGGGCAGTGGGAGCCCTTTAGAGGTTCTTTGGGACTCTTTTGTTTCGGATTTAGGGAGACAGGGGGAAGTGACAAGTGCCTTTTTTTTTTATATAATTGAGGAACCTGAGGCTCAGAGAGGCAGTGTCATCTACCCAAGGCCACACAAGCGTTAAGATCAGGCAGGCATGTCTGCCAAGGTCCGAGTTCAAAGCCCCATGCCCGCCTTTCGCTCTCTTCCTTTGGTACAGAGGCGGAATGGCGCGGCGGCCCCGGGTCCCAGGAGAGAAGGGCGCTAAGTTCAGAGCTGGCTCTGCGGAAAGGTCGGGAAGACCTGACCCCGGGGGCGATCTGGTCGCCGGACAGTCGTAGGCAGGACGATTTATACAGGCCGGTAGGCATCGCAGGTGGCTCCGAGAAAGCCCCACAGGTTGCCGGCTCCTGAGCAGCGGATTCAAAGCGGCAGCAAGGGCTGCGGAGTCGCGCTACCTGCCAGTGGTTTGCTCCGAACACCCCTCGCCGCGCGGCGGGTGCTGCGGCCCGTCCCACTTCCGGTCGCTGCCGGGCCCTATATCCGGTGTCCGCCCGCCCTCGGCTCCGCCGCTGCCGCGATGCTGTCCCGGTCCCGTTGCGTGTCTCGAGCGTTCAGCCGCTCGCTCTCCGCCTTCCAGAAGGTACGGTCTGGCCGAGCCGGGGCTCCGGCGGGTGAGGAACCTGCCGGCTGGCGGACAGGCGGCCCGGAGGGCATGGGCGCGGCGCGCCGGCCAGGCCGGGCACCAAGGGCACCGGGACGTGGAGGCCGCGCGGGCTGGGCGGCTCGCGGCCGCTGTCGCTCTCCAGGCCGTCTTGCAGAGCCCGGCGGCCCCTTGCCTTCTCGAGGCAGCCCGCGCGGTCCGTTTCCTGCTGTACTCCACCCTCCGCTCCGGAGCTGAGGAGCCGCGCCCGTCCCAGTGTTAGACTCTTAGTTCGCGAGGAGGCGCGGCGGAGTCCTCCGACGGGATGCGGGGGCCTGTCTCCTCTGTCCTGTTCAAACCAGTGGGCATCAGTCCTGTGGGGAAGTTGATCTAGTTTGGCAGGCCTAGTGTGCTGATTGGGACTGCTGAGCCCGGTGTGTTGCGTTTACCTTTGGAGTTAGGAGATTCACCTGTCACCAGCTGTGGGACAGCTTTGAATGTGTAATTAAAAAGCGGTTTCTTTTCTCTTTTCATCTTGGGTGACGTCGATAATGTCTTCTTTCTCAACAGGGGAACTGCCCTCTAGGGAGACGTTCCCTGCCTGGTAAGTTCTGCCCTTGCCGTCCTAAAATGCTCCCTTCCTGGGCAGAGCAGTATGTAAGGAAATCGGGGGTTCATAGAGGAGTAAAACAAAATGCTCCTTGATCGGAACAGCTGTCGTTTAGTCATTCAGCTTGTAGTTAATGAGTTTTTACTGTGTGTCATACTCTGCTAGGCACTCTGAAAGGATACAGCAATTAATTCCTGCCCTCATGGAGCTCACAAGCTAGTGGGAAAGACAAAGTGTAACTTGCTAAACAAGTGAATAATCACAAATTTTGGTAAATGCTGAGAAGGAAACAAATGAGGGTGAACAGAAGGGACCTCATTGAATAGGTGACCTTAGAGCTGTGACCTGGGGGATGTGACAGATCTATCGCAGTGAAGAGTAGGAGAAAGAAGAGCATGTACAAAGACCCTGAGGAAAGAGATTGGCAGTATTTAGGAACTGGGAAAAAAAGTACTTTGGCCAGAGCATTTTGGTTAAGGGAGAGAGTGGCATGAGGTAGAAGATGATGTGGACTACTGGAAGCAGTATAGATTTTATCTCAATAGGTTTTCTAAAAAAAATTAGTGTGTCTTATGTGGTTTATGTTCTATTATATGCCTGGTGTAAATACTTACGAGTCAGTTTTATTGTTGGCTTTCCTTATGCCAAGCATTGTTCTGAGTGCTTTCTGTGCATTTTTTAGTTAATCATCACAAAACAGAGGTGTTATCTCTGTTTTACAAATGCATAACCCAAGACAAGAGTGTTAAGTGTCTTGGCCAGGGTCACTCAGCCAACTACTGATGAAACCAAGTCTACCTACCTCAGCGTGAACTCGTAACCCACCATGTTCTCATTTACTCATGTACTCAACAGATCATTTATTGAATGCTTACTACATGCCAGCCACTGTGCTACGTGACAGGGATATCGATGGTGTCTTGCCCTCGATAATCTTATGGGCTAGCTAGAGAGACAGGAGATAATACGTTTATGCACACGTAAGGACATAATTATATCGTGATTACCATGAGAGAGAAGTAAAGGGTGTGATGAGAGGGTGGGATGATGTAGCCCAGCTAGGGAAGACAGGGAATGCTATGGGAATGTCGGTAAAGGCTTCCCTGAAGCAGTGACATTAAAGCAGAGACTTGAAGAACACAGAAGAGTAAGCCAAGAAAGTAGTATTTCAGGCAAAGGAAATTGCTTGAGCAAAGGTTTTCAGACAGGAAGGGACCTGACTAGTCAGAGATGTGGAAAGGAAGCCTGTCTGGCTGGAAAGCTGGTGGAAGGCTGATGGTACAGGACTGGGTAAAGTGTTTGAACTTTATCCTAAGTGTCATCAAAACATAAGGCATCTAACATAGTGTCAGCTCGTAGTGGACTCTCAGTAATAAACATTCTTTTCAAATGGGAATCCTGAAAAATGTAAGTAAATATTTTCTCCACTTTGTAGACTAACAGGACAGTGGAAAGAGCCTTGCACTTGGGGCTTTGCATCTTGGCTCAGAGATTCACCTTGGGCTAGTCACTTAATCTCCAGAAGCCCTACTTTTATATGAAATGGGAATAATGGCAGATGGTGGTTCTATTTCAGAGAGTCGTTGTGAGACTCAAATCAAAATGGGGTCATTATGTGAAAGCTTTTTATAAACTCTAAAGCACTATACAAATGAAACTTGCTGTAGGATGAACTCTGAATTAGACTCAGGGTTTCAAAAATCAGTGTGGGCTGCTGGCTGTTCTCATTCAGAGACATGGCCATGCTTGGAATTTGTACTGCACAGTTACTGGCTGCTGGACATAGAGGTGGCTGGCTCTTTTCTGTGGGGATGTTTGTGAGGAGGTGGGCATAAGAGAGCTGTCTCATATTTGCTATCTCTTGAGCCTACAGTTCAAAAAGAGTTGATCTGAAAAAAATAGGCCCAAGAATATATTCAGGGGAGGCAGCTATAGTTACTAGTCATCAGTTGAGGAAATGCAGTTAACTATGGTTAAAGACAGCTGGTGGGCAGAAACGGGCTTCCACCATGTTGAGAGTGACTTCAGAAAGAGCATGGGAAGACAATAAACTGAAAGGTGGGGAAATAATTTTCTCAGTCCTGGGACAAGTTGGAGACCCTGGGCCTAAAGTAGCCGGTCTTTGCTACTAGGGTTTAGGCAGTAAGATTTCCAGCCCAATCCACTCAAACCCATACCGAACATCTCCCTTGCTTCTCAAATTAGGTTATACATAGTTACAGGATAAGCCATCACGTGTCTTTCTCAAGCTTCAGTTGTATCTGAAGAATTGGAAATAGAGACATTTTATTATGAAAACATATAGGAATAATGAAAATTTAGGAATTTTCAAGGTTAATAAGATTATAAAACTACTTTGGGCTGTGCTGTCAGATTTCTCCCCTTTTCTCCCCAACACATACCTACTCTCGGCCCCATATACCCATTGCTGTCTGCCATTAAGGTTTCTTTGGAAAAGTTTGTGAAGCAGGACTCTGTGTGATAAAGATTATATTGTTGCCTCCAGGTGACAGCCCTGTCTCAGGGTTAGAGGATGAACAGACTTCTTTTCCATTCCCAGCATGTATCCTGTGTAAGATTCGAATTGTTGGTTGAGCTGTTTTGTTTCTTGCAGGGGTCTCCTTATGCCAGGGACCAGGTTACCCTGAAAACAGGAAGATTGTGTAAGTATCACTGGGGAGTACAGATATATGGCCATGAGGTATTTATTAAAACATCAGTTGTAAATTTGACCATCTGATTTCTTCATTGGCCTCCAGACCTAGAAATCTTGAGTGGTTATGTTGAATTCCTAAACCTAACCTTGATCATTTTTTCTATGTGATACACCTTGAGTGTCAGCCCCATGTCAGGTGTTGGACCAGGAGTGTGCCCGTCTTCCTGAGGTGTTTAGAGTATAATGAAAGTTAAGTTGGAACTATCTTTTTATGGGAATAGATATAGAAGAGTGCAGCAGTGAAAGCATAAAACTGGTTGAGCCCTAGGATTTTGGTTTGGACAGAATATTGTTATTACATAATATAGAGTTTGGAGAGAGGCCACCCATGTGTGTTTCAGATTAACTTCTGCTCATGAATGTTGCTTAAATACTACTTTGCATTCCAAGTGTTTTCGGAGTGGTGGTAAGAGGATGCTCTTTAGTAACCTGTTGAACAGCTGTCAAGCTACTTTCTCTACAGGGAGAATCTTCAAAGCGAAGGGTCAGCACATTAGCCTCTTCCTTAATGTGCATCACAATGAGGTGTTTTGGTTTTTTTTTTAACTTGAGAAAGTGTTGCACTCCAGTACCAGAAGTATGAATTCCTGTGTTGTTTTTGGAGGGCAGTTTGGCAATCATAAGTCTTTGAATTGTGTATGTCTTTTGTAATAGCAATTCCATTTCTAGGAATCTATACTGAAGTATTCCTGGTATACCTAAATTTCTCTCAAAATGGCAAACAACAAGGGATTGGTTAAACTATGGCATGTTAACATGCTCACACTATGAGAAGTAGAAAAAAGCAGGTTACAAGATGATTTCATTTTCTGAAATCTGTATCTTGTTATAAACAATCTTTTTTCTAATATTCTACAGTGAAGATTTAGTGCTTTTATAATTTAAAAAGTTAGATTCAAAATGTATTACCCTATGCAATAATAAATGAAAATTGGGGCAATCATGAATATCTGGCAATAAATACAACAAATAACTATAATGAAGAAAAACTAAACTTTGGGTGGGATCACCCCTAATTCTGTCACCCTAGTGTAATATCTGTTTTTGTATTGTGTGTGGTTTTTTTGGTGAATGAGGTACCCACTTTTTTTTTTTAAATCTTTCATTATAAAACTATTTTTGATTCTATTTTTTTAATAGGTAATATATTTACATGGTTCAAAATTCAAAGAGCAAAAAGGTCATCCATGAGAAGACTTTTATCCTTGTCCTCTATCCCCACCAAATGCCTCTTCCCAGAGGCAGCCAGTCATCCAGTTTCCTGGGTATCTTACAGAACAGTCTCCGCATTTGCATGTTAACCTATTAGTTCTTGTCCATGGACATGTACTTTTACATGGTTACAAACTTTATGCAGAACATTTTGTGTTCTGTGTTTTTTAATAACTTAACATTTTTCCTTGATTATACATAGACCTTATAGTTATTTTGACATAAAAGTAAAAATATCAAAAGGCAACTTAAATCTTTTTTTACTTTTCCATCATAAAGGTACTTATTTTAGAATATTCAAACAATCCTGAAGTGTAAAAAGTGAAAGTCCCCATCAGTCCAAATCATTCTTCCAAATTATATATGTATGTAGCAGGTGATTATATACACAGAATATGTCTAAGTTTCTCACTCCCCAGTGGTAGCTACTGTTAATGGCTTTATTCATGCAAGGTGATATTATTCTCCAGTTTATACTATTTAATGTAAATGTCATATCAGAAAATGCTTGGTCTTTGAGGTTCCTTCGAATGAGTCCAGAATGGACTGATGTGCTGCCTCCTAGCAATAGAACAGAATAGGAGATAGGAGATACCATATGGGTTGTTGGGTTTTTTTTCCCCTTTGTGTTTTTTTTTTTTTTTTGACATATAACACCTTGTTTTACTTCCCAGTTATTGGTCTCATCTTGCTGCCTTATTAAAATCTATAATCCTGAGGACAGAAATTCCTTTATACCTGGCACAATGGCATATACCCTGAGGGCACAGTATATATCTTACTTGGATTTAGTTTAAAAAGGAACCTAAAACAGGAAATTAAGTCCGTTTGGTGGGTCCGCAAAGGACCATGGTGTGAATTTTTTCCTTCAAAGAACCAAATGTAAGTCTGTTTTGTGAGAGCTGGCAATGCATTGCAGTGCAGGGTCCTGTGCTCATGGGAGGAGCTCACTGTTTAAGTCACCTGGGTCATCAGGCTCTGCTCCAACCTGCTGAGTCAGAATCTCTGAGGGTGGGGCCTGGACATGTGAACTTTGAAAAAAGTACCCCGAGTGACTCTGATGGGCATCCCTGGTCAAGAATCACTGATTTAGCTGAGCACTATCTCATGCCTGTAATCCTAGCACTCTGGGAGGCTGGGGTGGGAGGATTGCTTGAGCTCAGGAGTTCAAGAGCAGCCTGAGCAAGAGCAAGACCCCATCCCTACTAAAAACAGAAAAATAAGCCAGGCATTGTGGCACACGCCTGTAGGCCCAGCTGCTCGGGAGGCTGAGGCAGGAGGATTGCTTGAGCCCAGAAGTTTGAGTTTGCAGTGAGCTATGATGATGCCACTGTACTCCACTCACTATGACAGAGTGAGACTATCTCAAAAAAACAAAAATCACTGATTTAAAGGGAAGGTGACCCATGGGGCCTTAACAGACTAAGCTGTGAGTGGTTCACTTGCTAAAGGAGTTACTTTCATGTTTCTTTTGTAGCATTAACAACAGTAGTGTCTTCAGTGTTCGCTTCTTCAGAACTACGGCTGTGTGCAGTAAGTACCTGCCTTCTTGGGAATGGAGTTTTAATTGGAAGAGCAACAATTGACTTAGATTAATTAAAGAAACATTAAAAAGGAAAAATTGACAACTTGTGATTTTCTTTTTTGGTTTTTTTCCTAGAGGATGATTTAGTTACAGTCAACACCCCAGCATTTGCAGAATCTGTCACAGAGGGAGATGTCAGGTGGGAGAAAGGTAAGCTTTAGTTTCCCCACACATCTTAAGTTTAAATGCTTTCTAAAAGCCTTTCTTCCCCACCACTATAATATGGAATTTATGGCTCTATCTTGGTAGGAAAGGGTCTTATAACACACCTGCCAAAAAGGGTTTTGTGGCTACCAGAGGCTCCCCCTAACAGGTAGCCTGTAATTATTTTTTCAGCTGTTGGGGACACAGTTGCAGAAGATGAAGTGGTTTGTGAGATTGAAACTGACAAGGTAGGCTTGTCCTATATTAGTGCAAATTTTTCATGGTCTTCCCTTAGTTTCCTAACCTAATGAAAGAAACAGGTAGTTAACTGTTGTTTAAAGATAATTTTTTTCTAATAACTCACCATAGGGGACAAAGATAATTTTTAATTAGCTTTAATTTCTGTTGTAAAAGTGCTAGATTAGCTCATTAAAAAGAAAAAAAATTCAGTTTAATTTTAGATTGTCCTGTGTTGTATGTATTATACTATATGTACTTTATTTAGTAGCTTTAGTCTCATAGCTTTTTTTGTGTGTGGTGAATGAGCCGTTTCCAATTTTTTGTGTATCACTTGGAAACACATTAACTGAATATTGCTCTGGTGTTTCTGAGAAAGGACAGAAAGGGTAAATCTTCACAATAGCAATGACTTGTCATCACTCTTAACTCTGAAAGTGTGGCCCTAGATGTTTCTATGTGCAGGCCTTATATATCTGTTTTTCAACTCTTGTGACTCATCTTGGAGATGCAATACAATTAATTTTCTAATGCTAGATAAAAAATTGGACCCTTTCTCCATCTGTCTTCCTTTTCCAGACATCCGTGCAGGTTCCATCACCAGCAAATGGCGTAATTGAAGCTCTTTTGGTACCTGATGGGGGAAAAGTCGAAGGAGGCACTCCTCTTTTCACACTCAGGAAAACTGGTGGTAAAGAAGTTCTCCTGGTGGTCAAGGTCTCCGGTGTTCCCCCTTGGGATTGGGGCTGAGCATGATGTACTAATTCCCAGATACCTCAAAGAGTCTCTGGCATTCCAGCTGCCATTAGTTGAAGGGATGAGAAGGGTAATATTTATATAGTGTGAACTTTAAATGTCAAATTCTAAAAGAAAAGGTTATTTTAAAAAATCTTATAATACTCTGTTCTTTCCGTGGATGATTCTTATGCTGGACATTTTCTTAAAGATACATAGCTTGAGTATCCCTAATCTGAAAATCCAAGATCTTAAATACTCCAAAATTCTAAATGTTTTGATCACTGACATGATGCTCAAAGGAAATGCTCATTGCCTATTATGAGGAATTCAGTGTGGTTTCTATTCACATCTATTCTATCTCTAGAATGGTTGGTATTTCTCTTGGGAAGAAATGAGAAATAGGAATTTGTACTAGACTTCATAGTCAGTATTAGAGATTAGAAAAGAAAATGACTATTTTTCTCTTAAATGTTATAATTACCAAAATCTATTTCTTTTTCATTGTTAAACGAATCAAGCAGAAAGATGCTCGTGGTATCATTGAGGGTTGATCAGGGCAAGACCAGAAGCTCCAAGTAGAAAAAATGTATAGTAGAAGGCTGGGAAATAAGAGTGAGTCTCTCTGGAAGGAAGTCCATCTTAACTATAAAACTGGATATGATGAACAAATGGGTAAAAAATATAGAAATACACATTTCACTTAAAGTTGTGAACTTATTACTTGACCACCTCATCGATTTTATGAGGTCATCCTGGATAAAATGCTTTGAACTAATGCTTAAGTGAGCCCTTGAATAAACTTATTTTTTAATATAGTTGAGATTCTTCCATATATAATGTTAAAATATGTCAATATGGTATGTCAATATTGCTACAATTTGAAATACATTTGTGTGTATGTGTCAACATTTTAAATTGCTTGGGCTTTTTTTGCTTGGAAGTTTACATTTCCTTGGGCTTAGTAGGTTCTTTGAAAGTACTTGCTGAATTTGATGGTCAGTAGATACCTATGAGATTAGGAAGGCAGCTGACTTGAGCCTGTTAGCTGATATAGGACATTTAGGAACCCAGGGGAATAGAGAATAGTGCCTTTTGTCATTGTGTGCCTTGCATATAGCAGATACCCAATAGACATTTGTTGATTGGAAATAATAGCTTTTGCCATGAAATTTTGCTTAGTATCTGTGATCTGGTTGCTTTTCATTCCAGACAGTGCCAATGGCATCTATCTATGTTCTTTTCTAGCTGCTCCTGCTAAGGCCAAGCCAGCTGAAGCTCCTGCTGCTGCAGCCCAAAAAGCAGAGCCTACAGCGGCAGTTCCTCCTCCTCCTGCAACATCCATACCCATTCAGATGCCACTGGTGCCCTCGCCTTCACAGCCTGCTTCTAGCAAACCAGGTAAGCCTTCAGCTCCCACGTGTCTTCACATGGGAGAAGAACATCTCATCTAATATCATGTTCCCTCACTGGGTAAAGTCTGAGATGAATCATGATTCTGAACAGGCCAGGTTGGCTGCTTTGTAGAAAAAACTCTAGACTTTGTATCTGAAGACTTGGGTTTGCATCCCAGCTTTCTGTTTACTAACTTTGTTACTTTAGGCTAGTTACTTAACTTTTCTGAGCACTTTGTTCGTCAGTGAAATCGGAATGATACTAATACATTTCAGAATATCTTGAGGATTAAGGGACAGTACAGTACGAAAGCACTCGCACATATTCAGTAGATGTTTCTTTCCTTCTCTGATGCAGCTGTACCCTCTGTCTTCATTTTCAGTGTCTGCAGTAAAACCCACTGCTGCCCCTCCTCTACCTGAGCCAGGAGCTGACAAAGGTCTGCGTTCAGAACATCGGGTAAGCCTCTGAGGACCTCTTCCAGGAAAGAGCTAGAGGGGGCAGTGTTGAGATTAGTGGAGTGTGGGTATGGTGATGCCTACCTTTAAATCACTGGCAGCTCATTCCTCCGGCCTTGACACAAAGAAGTGGAGTTTAGGAAGTAACTTATTTATAGTCGCATAACCACCAAATGATATGACTAAGACCTAAGGTTTTCTGAACACATGTCCTGTGGTTTTTCCACCATACTATGCTTACCAATAAAATGCCTCGGGTAAGTAAAATATTTGCAAGGGATGGTAGCTTAGTAACACGCCCCCTCCTTCCCACAATGTCACACACTTCAGAGAGCTGGTTTAGAGAGCTCTGTTCCTAGACTTCTGAGATACTTAGCTGTAGCTAAAGGATACTGTTCAGTAGCAGTAGCTGTCAGGTACAGACATAAAACTTCAAGGAAGTATGGTCAAGAGTGTGGGTTCCTCTGTTTGAGAATACTTCCTAAAACTACAATAGCCTCAAAAATGTTTCTCATGAGTTTCTGTTCCACAAGTAGCTATTCTCATGTGAGTCTTTATCCATAGAAATTGCCCTTTATGTTATGAATCTTATACTGGCTAGACCTATACCACATTCTTGCTTTTCATAAGTTGTTTTGGTTTTTGAATCAAACTATTCCTGGGACTCCGTTCTTGGTCAAACTTCAGACACATCTGAGTGAGTAGTTTTGGTCTGTGTTTTCATGTTCTTGCTCAGAAGAAGAAGGCCACCACAGGAAAGGGAGGCCTGGAGCTATTGTTATACTTAGATATTGTAGTCCTTGGCCATCCACTCCTGGCAAGCTGAGTGAGTACTCTTTCTGACTACATGGGGAATGCTTGACCCAGAGAGACCAGATAGTCAATACTTCTTTCTCTTTCACTTTCAGGAGAAAATGAACAGGATGCGACAGCGCATTGCTCAGCGTCTGAAGGAGGCCCAGAATACATGTGCAATGCTGACCACTTTCAATGAGATTGACATGAGGTGGGGTATCCAGTCCCTCTTACCCCCGTTCCCTTTTTTCTTGGAGAACACTTGAACTCGCCTCAGTCCTGATGTAGTACTGATTCCAAGCCTAACTTGACAGGAAAGAGGTACTTCTTTGCTTTGTTGTTGACTTACATAGAGTGACCCAGAGCCATTGACTTCATCTCTTAATTGACTTAACTGGTTAGTATGCCTGCCTCTTCTATGACTTAAAAAACTTAGCCTTTTAGACTTTTAAACCTATATCTTGTGATTTCTAATAAATTACAGAGGTAATAGTTTTACACTCTGACTAGCGTCAGGTTGCCAAGCAGAGATGGGGCAACCAGATCAACAAGGCCTTACGTGCAGGCCTACCCCTTAGGGTGGAGAACTCTTGACCTGGAGCACCGTACCTCATTCTTCGCACAGGAACTGTTCCTTTTGCATGTTCCTAGGTGATTCAGAATCGGGGAGGTGACAAGGCGTAGATAGGCTTGTCATATCTTTCACTTTTCCCAGGTTTCATAGTAAAATGGAAAGCAAGTTGTGTTTTTAAGTAAAAACCTCAGAATGTTAACCAATGAATCTAATTCACTGCATATACCCATTTCTGTAGTGAGCTAATTGTTAACTCACTTGTTTTCTTGAAGATTTTGACGTGTTCACATATCAGCGCTATGGGAAGAGAAATTTGACAGACATGTTTTGAATGCTTACTGTATACAAGGAAGGTACAAAGATGAGTGAAAAAGAGCCAGCCCCTAGCCTCTTAGAGCTTATCTTCTGATTTAGATGAACACAAAGTATTGTAGAAAAATAAGTATTGGAAGGATAAAAGTATAAAATGGAGAAGAGAATGAGATCATTTTGAGGTTGGGGTTAGTGGTAGCAAAGGGTAGGATCAGGAAAGATTTCCTGGAAAAAAATTTTAAAAGACCTTCAAGAGTGACTAGCATTTTGTCAGGTAGTGTTGTGGAGAAAGGTCATTCTGACGATGTTAACAGTATGGGCCGTGACATAGGCAGGAAAGAAGCAGCATCTGAGAAATAGTCAAAGATCATTTTCACTGTGAGTAATATGTATAGGAAAGAATGGTAAAGAAGGTTGGATTCATATTTTGGAATGTTGTGAATGCCAGGATAAGACTTTATATACTTAATTCAGGAGGTAAATTATCAAGTCTTCAGGTCATCTCGCTGCTTTTTGTCCTGAAAGTTTAGTCTGCTAATCTACTTTTCATTAGGGAAATTTGTTTTTCTTTGAAAGGGGTCTAAAAAATAGAAAGGAGTAGTTTCTTGATAGTGTGCTGTGACATTGTTCACAGGGTAGGTCCTGTTTTACTAGCTGTCTTCCATTAGGAAGCTTTCTAAAGAGACTGGATGTCATTCAAGCCAAAGATTTCTCTCCTGTCCATAGGATGTAGGGAAGGACCTTGACTAATGAATCAAAAGGCTGCAGCTTACATTTCAGTGCATTAGGGCCAAATTGTACACAAATTGAATTGGACTTTGAAATTCTACCCAATTTCTTAAGACAAAACATGTAAATATTTGTGGCCTTGAAAGATGCAGTTGGCCCAACAGCTTTGATTGGAATGGAAGTGTAATAGCTGGATCTCCTTTCAGCAGCTAATCGAGGTGTCACTTAACAATGGCCTGCAGTCTCCCTGAAGCCAGTAATCTCGTTTAGATCGAGTGCCCTTTGGGTCTCATGCTGATCAGCGAACCCATGAGGGACCTTTCTGAGACGACCTCCTTTCCCCTGTTGTCCCAGCCTCTGCCTCCAAGGGCATAGCTCTGAAATAGAAACTACTTAATGACTAGACAATAGCATTTGGGTAGGTTTGAGAGCAGAGATGTTTTATCACTTCTCTTTCCCTCTTCTGCAGCTCTTGTGTCTTGGGAACCAGTAATGTCTTTAGGGTGGTAATCCTAGCACTAAATAAGGTTAGACTCAGGAAAACAAGCATTTTAAACCCAATCAGTCCCCCTAGGAAAACTTCCTTTTTAAAAAAATAAGATCTGAAGGGGGCAGTGAAAGTTGTACCACATCTTGTCTTTCATGCTAATGTTGAATTAGGCCATTATAGGGAGAAAGGGAGAACTGAGCATTTGGGCTTGAGATAAAGTCAAATTCAATTTTCTTCACAGAACTCTATTCCAGTAAATACTGAGGTTTCTGCAGCAAAATGATAGGAAAGCCGTTTCCCACAACTCTGCATTGTGTAAAAACCAGTGCCAAAAGGATAAAGGCTGTTTTTACGCTGCAAAGTCTTCTCAGAAGGCTTGCTGCTTAATCTGAAGGGGACAAGCCTAAACCACACAAGGCCACTTCTCTAAATACCAGAGAAACCATATCCATTAAAGTAACCTTAAGAGCAAGAGCTATGTCGTGATTATTTTTGTATCTTGGTGCCCAGCCCTGACCCTCACATATGGTGGTTGTTACTACCTGTTTGAAGGAACAAGTGGATGGAACTGCTGACTCTGGAGAGATAAAGCATGAATCTATTGACACTCCCATGAGCCTGAAAGAACACTGGGTTGTACCCTACCATGTGTAGTCATGACTGCTTTTGTTCTAATAGAGCCCATATGCCTTGTTTGTTTTTTTTAATCTCTGCTTATTGGGAAATAGGAACATCACAAGGAAGTCATCAGGTTTGGTAGTTTTTTGAAAATAATTCTAGTGCTCACTTCGGCAGGACATATACTAAAAATAGAACAATACAGAGAAGGTTAGGGTGGTCTCTGTGCAAGGATGACATGAAAATTTGTGAAGCTTTCCATATTTTTTGGGGTGGGCAGACTGCACATTTTACTAGTGTCCAAACAGAGAAGGGGCTGGGGCACAGGGGCTTGCAGCTCCTTAAGGGGTCCATCTGGCCCAGTTTCCAATGAATAAAGCTCTGTTGATAGCTTAAAAAAAAAATTCTAACAAAAGAATATTGCTTATTTTGTAGACTTTTTATACTTTAAAACATTTTTTTTCCCTAGGATGGGTAGCTCACAATTTTCTCATCCAGGGCAAGGATGATGTGCTATAATCTCTTGTTCATATATCTGTCACTGAAATCTGTGACTTCTAGAACATGAAGGAGCCCTGTAAAGGGCTCAACCCTCTGCCACACTAGGAAAAAAATTTTTTTCCTTGGGGTCATGATGTTCTGTTACGAAGATAGAATGTGAAAACTTTGAAAACAAAATGATCCTTTCTAATTTAGTGAAAAATGTATTTTTCCACGCCAAAATGGGTGTGGAGAGGAACAGAGGTCCACGTGAAGAAAAACCAACGCCCTGGCCTGACAGTCTCCCTGATAATCCCGGCTAAAGTCTAAGTAGAGAGCCAGCGTCAACGTGCAGCCATGTGAGTGAGCCGTCTTGAAAATGAACCCTCCAGGCCTAGAGACTCCTCAGAGAAGCGGAAGTGAGCCGCCCAGCTGAGCTCTTTCTAAATTCCTGACCCATAAAACCGTGAACAAATTAAAACGATTGCTTGAATTCATAAAAAAAAAAATAGCTCTTACAGCTCCCAAGATGAAGAGACCTGAGTTACATATACTTCACAAGGCCCTGGGCTCAAAAGTAGCATGAATTAAATACAATTCACATGGCACTTAATGTGTTAAAGACAGATTGGACCTGATTTCCTTTATATCCAGTTTCTGTAAAAGAACAAGGCTATTGGCCGGGCGCGGTGGCTCAAGCCTGTAATCCTAGCACTCTGGGAGGCCGAGGCGGGTGGATTGCTCAAGGTCAGGAGTTCGAAACCAGCCTGAGCAAGAGTGAGACCCCGTCTCTACTAATAATAGAAACAAATTAA
>CAUYRT010058074.1:0-64330 GCA_963574885.1 Lepilemur ruficaudatus | reverse complement strand
ACCAGGGACTTGAGTACCCACTAACTTTGGTATTCGCAGGGTGTCCTGGAACCAATCCCTCACAGTTACCAAGAGATGACTGGACCTTCTAACAACAAAATAATCTCAATTCCTCCCTCCCATCCCTTGTATCATTGCTGTCATCCATTTTGCTTATATATAAGCATATATATGCATATGCATAAATAAAATACATTGTTGCTATTATTATTCTCAACAAACTGTTATCTGTTAGAGCAACCAAGCATAAAAAAAACAAAAGTTTTTATTTTGCCTTCACCTATTCCCCCTTCAATGTTCTTTATATACCTCTGAGTTTCTACCCTTTATTGTTTTCTTTCTCTCAAAATAAATTTTAACATTTGCAAGGCAGATCTACTGGCAATAAATTCCTTCACTTTTTGTTTGTATGAGAAAGTCTTTATTTCTCTTTCACTTTTGAGGGACAATTTCACAGGGTAAAGAAATCTTGGTTAGTGGTTTTTTTCTCTCAACATTCTAAATACTTCACTCTACTCTCTTCTTGCTTGTATGGTTTCTGAGAAGTCAGATGTAATCCTTACCTTTGTTCCTCCCTAGGTAAGGTGTTTTTGCTCCTCTGGCTTCTTTCAGGATTTTTTCTTTATCTTTGATTTTCTGTCATTTGAAACTGATATGCATAAGTTAGGTTTTCTTGGCATTTATCTTGCTCTGTGTTTTCTGACCTTTCTGGATCTGTGGTTTGGTGTCTGACATAAATTTGAGGAAACTCTCAGTCATTATTGTTTCAAATATTTCTTCTGTGCCTGTCTCTCTTCTCCTTCTGGAATTCCCCTTATATGTGTGTTACACCTTTTGTTGTTGTCCCACAGTTCTTGGATACTCTGTCCTGTTTTTCTCAGTCTTTTTTCTCTTTGCTTTTTCAGTTTGGGCAGTTCCTATTGAGCATTCTCAAGCTCAGAGATTCTTTCCTTATCCATATCCAATCTACTTAAAAGCCCATCTAAGGCATTCTGCATTTCTGTTACTGTTTTTGATCTCTAGCATTTTTTTTGGTTCTTTCTTAAAACTTCCATCTCTCCGCTTCCATTGCCCATCTGTTCTTCTGTATTATCTACTTTATCCATTAGAGTCCTTGGCATCTTAATTATAATTGTTTTAAATTCTTGGTCTGCTAATTCTAAAATCTCTACATATGTGAGTCTGTTCCAGTGCTCTCTTTCTTCAAACAGAGTTTTTTGCCTTTTATTATGTCTTCTAATTTCTGTCTTGGTGGCCAGACATGATGTGCTGGGTAAAAGGAATGGCTGTACCATTACACAAACCCTACACTCAGGAGCTTCTGGCCCAGCTGGGAAAGAAGACATGAAAACATGAAACAGATAAGAAAGGCTGAGGAAAACCTGGTAGACGGAGAGGAGCGGGCGGGCAGCCCTAGCAGAAGACACGGCACGAGCGGAGGCACAGAGGTGGGAACGAACACGACACACGCCATGGAGGGGACAGAAGGGAAGCAGGTGCGTCTGGAGGGGGCTGTGGGATTATTACTCTTCCAGGGGGCCTCCACACTGAGATAACCGGGGGAAATTGCTCCAAACAGGCAAGAAACGCGCCATGAAACTTCACCGTCCACCTAAGTAGCCTTGCAGGGAAGTGGGCGAGGCTGGGGAGGAGGCTGTCTGCCGGAATGAGCCTTGCACAGAACAGGTGTGCCTTCCTCTGCTCTTTCAGGATGGCCAGGACCAACTAACTCCCACTGCCTGCTGGCTAATGCCTGACATGGCCCCACGATAACATGAGTATGACGGCTTTTCTTCCTGGTGAGATGCGGCCTCTCCTGGCAGACAACATTGCTTCATGGTGGGGCTAGTCCTGCATAGGCTAGTAATTAATACGTTCACTGAGTAGGGGCTTTCCGGAGAGGCTGTCAAGAGGTCCAAGAGGTCTCTTCGTGACCTGGCCCAATCCTACCATCCCAGCCTCATCTTTGACCCCACTTCTAACCACCTCGCCCCCAACAGAGCTCCACCCTCCTCTGGCCTATTTCCTGCCCCTGAGGCTTGATGCAGGCTGCGGTCTCAGCTTCACACGCCTGCTTCCCAATTTCTCCTTCTCACGATATCCGTCCATCCTCCAAGGCCCAGAGAGGCCCGGGTTGGTTTCCCTCAGGCAAGAGTCACCGGTCTTGCTGCCCCCAAAGTGCATGCTCACATTCTAACGCTTAGGGCCGTCTGGCTTGTGTTTCGGTTAAGCGTGTGTGTGTCTGTTTCTCCCACTGGTCCAATGTCAAGGGCCATGTCTACGAGAGCCTGTCGCAGTGTCTCCCTTCAGAAGCCATCCAGCTCATATTTAAGTCTTCAAAATGTTCAATAACACAGAGAAAGCTCGTAATAAAATGTTTACGTGAAAAAAAGGACAGCTAAGAAACTATATGCAACACCATGATTCAAAATCTATTTTGAAAAACAGAAAGAAATTCACCAGAGTTTTACAATAACGTTCCTGGAGTTAAATTATCTCATGATGTATTTTTTTTCCCGGTCCAACTCCAGTTTTTGAGGTTAAAAAAGGGAATGCTAAAAGTAGAAAGAAAGGAACTGTGGTTATTTTACCCAAAAACTCTATGGGTAATATCCAACGTGAGATAAGGAGAATGAATCA
This sequence comes from Lepilemur ruficaudatus, assembly GCA_963574885.1. Classification (NCBI taxonomy): domain Eukaryota; kingdom Metazoa; phylum Chordata; class Mammalia; order Primates; family Lepilemuridae; genus Lepilemur; species Lepilemur ruficaudatus. The sequence goes on along the minus strand of CAUYRT010058074.1, from coordinate 61,690 downwards.
GCTTCTTAGAGGAGTTCTCTAAGAGCAGAGCATTGTAGGAAATGATGGGTTTTGAGGTATGGGTTGCACACTGCTCAATCCCCACAGCTAACTCTCACTGTTAGCATCTCCTGAGTACTCCCTACCTGCGGGCACTGGGAGAGCTTTTCCCTGTCACTGTCTCCATTTCGTCCAGCAGAAGAAGCTATTGAGTGCTTCTCACGTGCCAGGCAACTGTCCCAATCCCCTTTGTGTACTCAGGGATTGAATCACTCATCGGTCCTCCCAATAGCTGTGTTGCAGATGTCCTCATTTTGCAGGTGAGGGAAATGAAGCACAGAGAGGTTAAGTAACATGTCTGATGTCACAACGTGACAGAGACAGAATAAAAACCCCAAACTGACAGCCTTTGCAAAACTCAAGCGCTTGAAAGAGGTTTGCATTCACAAGAGTGGAGATTCACCAAGATGCCATCAACACATCAGTATCAAGAGGTTGCCTTCTCCACATCAGTCTCTTTCAATAACAATCATTCCTTACCTTTTTATGGACTCAGTACATTTTGATTCAAATACAGGTTAAATCTCTTTCTAGGATCATGGGGCAGTTGGTGAAAAGGTCCGACCCAAGAGAAGAACTCAAAGGCACTCTGGGTGACGCTCTGACCTGCCCACACATACAGATCTCCACTGCCCAGGACCAGTCACCTAGAATTTCTCCCTTCCTTGGTTTAAAAGGTCTCCACAGCCCAGTGGTGATGACCATCAGCACCAATCAGCACAGGGTTCGCCACGTTTGTCCAGGAGACGGGCTCTGTTCCCAGGTACAAGCTTATCTGTCAACTTCAACTACTTGACCTAAAATCACATGCCTGAGTGCAGGAGATTTGCTCAGGGCAAGAAGAGATCCTACCTGAGCTAGACAAGCAGGCCTTTCTAAAGCCAGGGGAACAGGCGGGAGTGAAAAGGGGCTGCCCAGGAGACGTGCGCAGGTGGCTCAGACTGCGAGCAGCACGTAGCTTGCTTCCCGAATGGGCACCCCTTCCGGAGACAGGACCAACTAGTTTTGTTTTTCTAGCAGCCAGCAGAAAAATGTCATCACATGAATATGTCATTGTCACCATCTTCAAAGCCCATGAACCAAAAAGTAGCGAGTGTCCTCCTGGCCGGGCGGCTCATTTCAGCCATCGGGGAGCAGGCTGTAGCCTCCTTCCCTCCCGTGCCTCACGTCCCCATCCTTCATCGTGCGTCCCCTGCCCCGGTGCCCCTGCTGCCGGCTCTCTGCCCCACTCTCCCCACACACATCGGGCCTCTGAGGGTCCCCAGTGAGGCCAAGTGCTGACGCAGACATCCCAAAGTCTTCCTGTCACCTTAGCGCAGCAGAGAGGAGCAGGGAGGCAGTAAACGGCAACACTTGTTCATTTCTTTGAATAAACTTTCGGTCCCAATCCCTTTCTCCAACTCCTCTTTAAGGCCAGTAACTCTTAGATTTGCCCTTTTGAGGGTGTTTTCTAGATCTTGTAGGCGTGTTTCATTCTTTTTTATTCTTTTTTCGCTTTTGACTGTGTATTTTCAAATAGCCTGTCCTGACGCTAATTCTTTTGCTTGGTCAATTCTGTGGTTGAGAGACTCTGATGCATTTCTCAGTTTGTCAATTGAATTCTTAAGCTCCAGAATTTCTGCTTGATTTTTAAAAATTTATTTCAATCTCTGTTAAATTTCTCTGATAGGCTTCTTTTTTTTTTTTTGAGACAAAGTCTCACTCTGTTGCCCGGGCTAGAGTGTCGTGGCGTCAGCCTAGCTCACAGCAACCTCAAACTCCTGGGCTCAAGGGATCCTTCTGCCTCAGCCTCCCAAGTAGCTCGGACTACAGGCATGCACCACCATGCCCGGCTAATTTTTTCTATGTATTTTTAGTTGGCCAATTAATTTCTTTCTATTTTTAGTAGAGACGAGGTCTCGCTCTTGCTCAGGCTGGTTGCAAACTCCTGACCTTGAGCAATCTGCCCGCCTCAGCCTCCCGGAGTGCTAGGATTACAGGGGTGAGCCACTGCGCCCGGCCTCTGATAGGCTTCTGAATTCCTTCTCTGCATTGTCTTGAAGTTCATCGAGCTTCTTCAGGACAGCTATTTTGAATTCTTTGTCTGAAAGGTCACCTGTCTCCATCACTCCAGGATTGGTCACTGGTCCGTGGTGTGCATGTGTGCTTTGTGTGCAAGCCGCTGGAGTTTAGGGTTGTTTGTCACCACAGCAAGACTAGCCTGAGCTGACTGGTTCAGGGTTTTGCAAAGAAACTCTTAACAAGAAACTAGAGGACAATCCAAGCGCACAGAAGCACAGAAGGGGTCAGAACGAGCGTTTCTTGCTCAAGGCGAGCGTTTCTTGCTCAGAGGTGGCCACAGATCAGGCTGACTACCCACTTTCGGGGCATCCCCTTAGCTCCTTCCTCGGCCTCATCTCTGTGTGGGGAACCCCAACAAAAGGTCCAGCTCCAGCCTGGGCCTTTCCCTTGCCCACTTCCCCCTCGGGCCAGCTCCCACTGCAGCTGCCACAGCCACAGTGGCTAGAGTCCCAAGCACTGCGGGCACACTGACTCCTCCCAGGCCCCGCGAGGAGGACACCATCCTTATCCCCATCTTACAGGCAAGGAAACTGGGCCTGGAGAGGTAGAGTAACTTGCCCAGGGTCACACAGGCAGGAAAGGCAGAGCTGGGATCAAACACAGGCCGTGTGGCTTCCGTGGTCTGTGCTCCACCGCTACGCCAAGGGGGACGGTACCAAATGAAGAGAGCAAAGAGGTTAGGGCAAATTCCCTGCCACTTCCTTGTTCCTTCGGTTCGCCCCAGACGTCAGAGGAATGAGGAACAGTGGAGTCATGTAAGGAAAGAGCAAAATAAAACATGTACAGACTAACAGACGCCATCTGGGTATTGAAGGTGAATGCACATGAACAATGATTGGATGAGTCGTCAGTTTTTTTTTAGAGACAGGTTCATTCTCTGTCACCCAGGCTGGAATGCAGTGGCACACTCATAGCTCACTGCAGCCTCGAACTCCTGGGCTCAAGCGATCCTCTCACCTCAGGCTCCTGAGTAGCTGGGATTACAGGGGTGTACCACCACACCCAGATATTTAAAAAATTTTTTTTGTAGAGACAAGGTCTCACTATGTTGCCCAGGCTAGTCTCGAACTCGAGCCTCAAGTGATCCTCTCACCTTGGCCTCCCAAAGTATCAGGATTATAGGTGTGAGCCACCGTGTCTGACTGAGCATTGAATTTTTAAAAGTTTAAAAATGGAAAATGAGGTTCTATGACATGGCCCTGAGAGGAAGACAAGAACCCAAGGAAGTAAGCTGTCTCTGTCCTTGAGTGCCCTGGTTTGTCCCGTGGGCTTGACAAAGATTCTTTGCTGGACCGAACTTCAGTCAGGCTCCTGAACCTACTCCCAGGCCCATCTATGCAACTTCCTTGTAAAATCTAGTTTTAGCAAAAGAACCTTGTTTGGACAGAACCCCTCATCCTCAGTATCTGCTTGGGCTCCTCATCCTTCCCCATCCCTGGCTGGTGTCTGCTCACCCTGGCCTGTCTGCAGTGAGAATCCAGTTAGGTTGGTGTAGTCGGGATCCCCCGACCCCTGACGTTTCCTGCTAGTAATCTTCCATCCACTGACCCCACCTGCTCCTGGGCTATAAATTCCCACTCGTCCGCGCTCTATTCAGAACTGAGCCCAGTTCTTCTCAGAGGGCTTTTCCTCTAACACAATAGTTGTGAGTAAAACCTGTTTTTACTGCTTTAACTACTGTCTGGCTCTGGTTTTTCTTTGACAGGCTCCTCTTGGGAAAATGGACATGAAACCAGATATGATGTCCTGGTTCCCGGGGGGAGCAATTGGGTTGAAGAGACCCAGAAGTGATTAGCCTGAATGCGGAGCAGGGAGGTGGCAAAGGAGCAGGAACGGAGGAGAGAAGCAGAACTTCCCGACAGCCTGTGCTCCCGCGGATGCCCCCTTCCTCCAAGAAGCAGTCCCGACCGCCCTGCCCTGGGACAGCAGCCCCACCTTGGCCCCGGAGCACGGGCTGATGTGGAACATGGTCAGCACGCCATGACTCCCCACTTTCGGCTACTTTTCCAGTGTTGGTGCTGTCATTCAAGAGCACAGTTGGCTCTTGGGTTTCTAAAGTTTCTAAAGGACTACTGGCTGGCAGCTGAGTCCCCAAAAGCCTGGCCACTCTCAGGAAGAGGCAGGTCTACCATGCTGCCCCCTCCAGTCCATAAGTAGATGGGCGGATGGTCATTCTCTCTCAGGAGGCCGCAAGCACACCCAGGGTCTGTGCGGCCCCAGAAACACCTGCGGAGAATGGCTTGCCCTAGCCGGATGAGAAAGAACCCGGGTTCCTGGAGAGCAGTACACGTCCCAAACAACCCCACTCCCTCTGCAGCCATCAGAGAGTGCTGGATGCTTGGTCTGGGAAAACCATAACCTTCTCCTCCCTCTTTGAAAACCCCACACTTTCTTCCCCACTGGATTCCACGGGTTGGAGGGGTCACTCAAATTTGCTTTATCAATGAACAACCTTCTCCCAAACCCCACACTCCCCATACCTCCAACCCAGTGACCAGACTCCTAGCAGTTCACCAAAACCCAGGCCCTCTGTGACTTTCTGGGCACATAGCTGGACTACATTTCCCAGTCTCCCTTGCAGTTAGGTATGATCATGTGACTGAGTAATAGCCAATGGGATGTGGGCACAGGTGACACACCCACTTCTAAGCCCTGGGGTGAGACCCCATCCCCCACCCATAAGCCTTTTCTGTACTCTTTCTCCTTTCCAGCCTATTGGCCTGTACGCAACCCTAGGAAACTGGAGGCTGCACGCTGAAGGTGGCAGAGCCTCCCCCAGCTGGTGTCTCTGAATGTTCCTTCCCCACCGGCCAGAATCTTGCAGAGGAGTAGGAAACCAGCTGCTTCTGGGTTCAGGCCATTCCGCTTGCTGTTGTTGTTGCAGCAGCTAATATCCCTGCTCACCTGTTCGGCATGGCATTCCCCTCCCTCCATCTGAAGTAGGCTCCGAGAGGCAGGGACAGTGTTTTGTTCCTGCTGTGTCCCCAGCAGTGAACAGTGCCTGGCACGGAGTGCACACTCCACAACTGTCTGCTGAATACGTGAACGAGTGAGTTGTGTTTTCACCGTTCTGCATGGGCTTGGTGTCTATGGGAAGAACCCCTCACAGTAGAAAAAGAAACCTGCCTCTGCTTTCACTTTCCAGTCCACTTCTGGGCCTAGAAAATCAACCTTTAAGTGAACTCACGTTTGGGACTCAGCCTGAATGCTCCCTACTCTTTGACACCCTCCCCGACTCCTCCCCATGGCGACCTGCATCCTCTGTGCCCCGCAGCCAGGTCTCTTTGCAGTGACACCTGCCATGCTGCACAGCAAGCGGTGTCTGTCTCTCCCACGCCAGCATGTCCGTCACCCTCCAACCAGACTGGGAGACCCCTGAGAGCAGGAATGCTGTCAGTGCCGTGTAATAATCTATGGATTCTTCTAACAGGCCTTTTGGATCTAAATACCTGGCATATGCACACATAGACCCCGAGGAGGGGAAACCGGTACAGATGGCTGAGCCCAGCAGTCCACAAGGGGCCCGGGCCTGGTGACACCGCATATCAGCACAAACCCACCTTTGACTGGGACCTCAAAACATTTTTCCACCAAGGCTCATCTCACGCCCTGTGCAGCCCTATGCACACATAAGATTTCTGTCTTTCAAAGCGCTTGCCCGTTTGGCCCTCAAAAAAGCTCTGTGACACAAGCAGGACAGTGACTATTATGTCCATTTAACAGGTGAGAAAAGGGAGGCTCAGAGAGGTGAAGTGTCTTGTCCCAGATCACGGCTGGAGTGTGTGCTGAGCTGACACTAGGACCCAGGGGCCCAGGCAGTTCCTCTCCTTTTCTTTCCTTTCCCCAGCATCCTTGCTGAGCTAAGGAGGAAACTTCGCCGCCGTGGCCACGAGGAAGCAAAGCCAACAAGCCCTGACGAGGGTGAGCGGAAACTAACATTGACTTTTGAGTGATAAACTGAACTCAAAACCAGCATGGCCAAGTGACTTCATTTAACTGAAAAATTTTTCCCCCTTCTCATTTTATTTTTTTTCTGTTTTACCACACACTTAAAAACTTAGAGCTTCTAATTTTAGACACGTCTGGTGTAGGCAAGAGTCTGTGGTTAGCGGGGCGGCATGTGCCGCCCTTGCTGCTGTGGCTGGAGCCAGCACGGGGGCTCGGTACTCACTCGATTTTTCCTCTCTGATGGTGTATTCCAGCACCTCCGACGCACGCGCGTGCGGGGAAGGAAAGTGGACGCACAGCACCAGGTGCTTCAGGCCGCTGTCCCTGCGCACCAGGAACGTCTGAAACACAGGAGGGGAGGGGGCTCCGTGAGTCAGAGATGTGGGTGGAGGTGAAGAGGACAGCAGTGAGGTGGAAGTCACTGGAAGGTTCCCGATATGAGGAGGCAGGGAGGAGCGGTGAAGCCTCCCTCGGAGCCAAGTGTCGCCTGGCCCATGTCCAAACCGAGGCTCCTGTGCTTCCATTTCTCATCTGCCCACTGAGTCACGGAGCGGTTCAACTAAGTCAAAGTTCTCAAAGGGTGTTGTAGACACAGAGTCCGTGGGGGGTGGGTTAGAACTCCCATCCCCCCAACCACCCTCCCAGATGCTGGTTCCGTAGCAGGGGCCTAGGTCGGCCTGCTCTGATGTGGGTGGTCCAGAGTCCACACCCAGAAAAGCTCTCATGTGTGGGAGTGGGGCTGAGTTTCACCTCACACCCCAGCACGTTCAGTCCAGGGGAGGCCGCTGGAAATAATCACAGATATTAGTCAATTCACACTTTTTTCCCCATGAAAATGTAAATAGCTAATACTGAATACAGAGCTCTCTCTGTGACAGGAACTGTTATGATACTTCACACATGTTAACTTGCTCCATCCTCACAACCACCCATGATGTGAGTCATGTTATTATCCGTTTTACAGATGAAGAAACTGAGGCACTCTCTGATCACAACAGGACACGCCCTCCTCCAGCCGGTGTGATGACTGAGTTAATACCTGTAGGGGCTTGGCCCACAGGACAGCCTCTGGAAGGGGGGCCTGGCCAAATCTCGCAGCTGGAGGGGGCAGAAATGGAGTCAGCCCCCAGATGCTGGTGTTGACACTTGGGACCTCTATGCTACCCTCCGTGCAGACCCCAAGTCCCATCCAGTATGACCTGCATCTCCTGTGGGCATACCCTATTTTGGCATTCAAGAGAAAGGTCCAGAGTGCTGGGCCTTGGGGCCGTTTCATGTAAGACTTCAGCCCGCAGGCCCCGCAGCCAGACTCTCTAAGTTTAGTCCTTAGTTGGCCACTTGGAGCTGTGTGAACTCTCTGGGATGCTTCTTCCTCTGCAAAGTGGGATCATGACAGTTCCTGCCTGTGACAGTCACTAGGAGTTAGCTCCCCAAGAACCAGTCCCCTCTCCCCTTCCTTGCTAACAGACCTCAATTCTGACCTGGGTGGCAATGTCCCCTGACTCAGGAGATGTATCATGTTTGATCAAGGCCAGTCATGACTACACTGTCCCCCTTTCCCAGCCTTCCTCACAGTTAGGGGTAGCCAATAAAGCATCTGGAACAATATTTGTTCCCTAAAAAAAGGACTGAGCCTAGGAGAAGAAAGCCATTTGCCTTTGAATGGGTGAGATGGCTGTAGCTGTAGCTGCTATTTTGCAACCGTGTGGATCAAACCTGAGGATCAAAGGCCACACTTTGAAGATGGAAGAACAGAAAAGTGGGAAGAATCCGGGAACTGTATGCATCACTAAGCTGCTAAACCAGCCCTGACCCTAACCTCCAGACTTCTCATTAGGTAAACAATAGCGTTCTTAACCTGAAGACACTGTCATCCAGGTTTGTTGTTACTTGAGGCTGAAAGCATCCCCTGCTGACCCAGCCTCAAGGAGTATATGGACATGGGACCTTAGCAGCTGGGTATCTCCCTCCTCTCTCCCTTGTATGTGTCGCTCCTGAGGAGTGCACGGAGGAGTGGGAAGTGTGAAAGCCAGCCATTGAAAAGGCTGCACAGGGGACTTCAGCAGAGTGCCTGTTGCATAAGAAGCCTCAGTATATGGTACTTCCTTCCCCAGGACCCCACTACCTGCCTCCCAGCCCTGAGGACAGATGGCACAGGGCCCCTAGCACTCCTGTCCCGACTGTTCATGGATGGCTCCAACCATCAGAAGGGCAGCAGGGCGGGGCACGAGGCGCCCTGGACGCGGAAAGCTATCCTGATTAGCAGCTCCAGACTTCTGGCCTCAGCGGTGGGAGGAAGAGCCAGGCGAGCGGTGAGGGAACGTGGGGAGACAAGGGCAGGTGCCGGGGCCACCTGAGTTTACCTCCAGGACACTCACCTGGGGGCTGCCCACGGTTCCTACAAATGGAGCGGTCACAGCCATGCCCACAGTGGGACCCTCCATCGGCCGCTGCTCCTGAAAGCCTCCTGGATTAACCAGGCCACCACGGAACCTGCAGCACCCAGTGTCCTTACGCAACCCCTCTCCTCTCTGGGAACTGGCCCTGTCTGCTGTCTGGCTGAGTCAGCTGTGCCTTCTGTTCCTTCTTCTTTTTTTCTCTCCCCTTTTGTCAGCTTCCCCGATGTACCGGATCAGGAATTCTCAGAAAGCAGAAGAATCCTCTTCCCCCAATTGTACAAACTGCTGGGTGGCGCACCCCCTCTGAGGGGCCAATTTTCTTTGAAGAGCTAGGATTTCCCATCCCAACCCTGCCCCCCAAAGCAACAGGGGGACAGAGGTAAGAGCACTGGGCTGAGAGTCGGGACACTTGTGTCCTTCCTAGCTCTGATGCTGGTTTGCTCTGTGTCCTTGAGCAAGTCACCTCCCCTCTCTGAGCTGGCTTTTTCCAGTCTGTAGTGAGGGAGAGGCTGAAGGACCTAGGACTCCTTCCTTCCAGAAGACACTCTTCCAGCGTCAGTGCCCCTGGGTTGTTCCCATCCCCCCAGAGGCTTGCATGCACTCCAGGAGGGGGTACTGCCAGCCACGGGACCCTCTCCTGTCTCCCTTCAGCCAGCGTGGGTTTTGGCAAGACCAGCTGACTTCCCCAGTAGCTGGAACAGAATGCGCCTAGGGAGAGAATTACGCAACCACCACACTCCCCTCGCCCTCTCCAGATGCATATGTAAAAATCCAAAGCTAAATACACTATAAATGGTTTTGTTTTTACTGTCCAATTTTGGCCTGGACAACCCAGAGCTGCCTGCTTTTCCACTTTTGTTATTTTAGGACTATTTTCCAGTTGCTGGTAGAAAATTTCCAATCATACCCATTAGGGCAGGAGCAGAAGTGGCTGGTTCTTTGGAGAGGCCACAGCTGCAGGGGCCGTGCGTGTGGAGGTCGGTGGTCCAGTGGCTGGAGCCCACCCTGGACACATGGGAGTGAGTGGGGAAGCCCGTGGCAAACGCCCTCACACTAGTCCTGACTCTGACAGAGCTCGAGAGTGAGTGTGTGTGTGTGCGTTTGTGTCCAAAGGGCTGTAAGAAAGCCAAGTCACAAATCCTCAGAACCGCTGAGGACTGGAAACAGAAGAAAGGGACACATAGCCCAATACCTTTATTGGACATATGGGGAAACTGAGGCCCACCTTTCCCAATCCTTATGGCGTGGTTGTAGCACAGCACAGAGCAGCATTTCTTAACACTGGCTGCATATCAGAATTACCTAGGGAGCTTTTAGAACAGGCTCAGGGACGAGGCTCCCTCCAAACCAAAGAAGGAAGCATTTCTGGGAGTGAAGCCAAGTCACTCGAATTTTCTAAAGTCTTTCGAGGCAGTCAGTGTAGAGGCAAGTCAAGTCCCACCACTTAGCAGCCACATTTCTCAGGCAGGCTCCTGCCATCTCAGAGCTGAGCTTCCCGCTGACAGGACAGAGACCACAGCCCCGTTCTGCAGGACTGTTGGAAAGATGAGCGGGGGCGTGACACAAAGCCATCCTGCAGTAACTGACAACTGTGCCCTTCCCCCTGGCCTCAGCACCAGGAAGGGGCGAGAGAAGGGCTTCACCCAATGCTGTTCTCACTAACACTGAACGGAACTGGTATTCCTTGGGTTCACATGTAGGGAGGGTGCCTTGAACGACCTACATGGCTGGTCCCTATGACAACTCAGGTTACCGCAACTCCTCAGCGAAGCCCCCACTACCAGAAGCAGCCTTATAAGAGGTTTCCTTCACTAGAAACTACCCTGGCCTAGAAGCAACGACACTCCAGTAGCCAGGAACACACACAACACCCAGATCGTGGTTCCTAATATCATTCTCCAGCAAAAGCAATCAGGGCTCTAGGACTGCGGCAGGAAACATACAAGACGAGGCTGGAGCATCTTACGTTGCCAAAATGTAAGGAAGTGCTCTGACACACAAACAAACAAACAAACAACAACACACACACACAGGATGATGGGGCTATGTCAAAGATACAGGCGCCAACTGAAAAACTCCCAGTGGCCAAAGTTGGAACAATTTGAGCAACAAAATAATTAATGTAGTATTGGATTGTAACCCAAAGCACAAAATACGTATCCATAACTCCATATTGATATAAGAAAATGACCGAATAATAAATAGATGGGGCAGAAGAGACAGATCTCTCTTGTGCGGAAGAATTCCAAATACGTTATTAGATATTTAATCTAGGAGGGACAGCATAACCCCCCACTCCTTAAGGGCGGGCTGAGCAGGGTGACTTCCTTCCAAAAAGCATAGCATGGAAGGGGAGGGGAAGAGTAACTTCACGGTGGAGAAACCACCTGGACCAGGTGGTCCAGGTCAACGTCACCGTCATGTCGACAGGATGGACACTCGATATGACAAGAGGAGAAGGGCACTTGACCTCTGCGGTCTTCCTCCCGAAACCCGTAACCCCAGTCTGGCCATCAGACAAATCCCAGTGGAGGGACATTCCACAGAAAAGCTGACCAGCAATCCTCAAAACTGTCAAGGTTGTCAAAAACAAAGGACGCCTGAGAAAACGTCACAGCCAAGAGGAACCTAGAAGACATGACGACTAAATGTAACGTGGTGTAACCTGGATGGGATCCCGGCACAAGGGGTAAAAGCTAAGGAAAAGTGGATAAAGCACGGGTTTTGGTCACACTAATGAATCAAGACTGGATCGTTAATTGCGGCAAACGCACCACACTCGTGTGAAATGTCAACAGTAGGAGAAACTGAGCGTGGAGTTTGTGGGAACTCTCTGTGCTATCTTTGCAACCTTTCTGTGAATCTAAAACTATTTTAAAATGCAAAAACCAGTTTGAGTGCAGAATAAATAAAGGAGGCTTTTGATTGTCTTGTTTCTGGATACACACAAATCAAAAAAAATAGGCCAATATGTTCCCAACACCTTATCAGAGAAGCAGGCTGCAGGGAGGGGAGGCGGGCGGGGGACGGTGGGATGTGGTCAAGGTCATACAGATATGTGGACAAAGGGGCTGGATCCCCAGCCTCCGGACCAGTGATGAAGCGCTGCCTCTCATTGGTGCCAGGGGTGGTGGGCCCAGGTGGTCTCTGTAGACCTTTCAGCTCCCACAGTCTGCAGACCTTGGTGTCTGTAGCTTAAAAACAAAACAAGATGACGCCATCGCGCTGGTGGAATTTCAGAGAGTTCCGTGGGAGCGCTATTGTGTGGCAAAGGGCCTTGTCAGTGTCCCTGAAGATCATACCAGGAAGACTCTGCTCTGACTAGCTGTGTGACCTCAGGCAAGTGAGTCGACTTCTCTGTGCCTCCATTTCCTCATCTGGAAACGGGACACTCATAACGCCTACCTGATAGAAATCACTGTGAGGGTCAATGAAGGTCATGCATATAGCAACTCAGGTAAAAGTTGGCCAATCTTTGTACCAGGGAATGGCCTCAGAGCTTTGCTTCTGCTTGAAAATACAGACGTGCCCGGGCAGGAGTGGGGCCTCAGGGCAGGGGGCAGGGAAGGCAACAGAAGGCACATCCCTCCATCCCGTCGTCCTCAGGGCTGACGCAGCCCTGTACCTCTGAAGGGAGCAGCGAGCGGGCAGGAACAGCTGACCTCCTGTAGTGCAGTCACCTGCGGTCTCAGCTCTTCCGTACTCAGCCCCTGGGCTGGAGAAGAGTTCTCGGGGCCTCGGCTGCCTGGGTACCTCCCCCTGCCTGGGGTGAGGGGAGCCCAGACCCATCCGCCCTGCCATTCTTTTATTTGCTCCAGTGAACAATCAGAGCCAGGCCCATTCTGTGCCCAGGCCAGAGTCAGACATAGAGTCACAAGGTAGTCACATGAATGTGACGTGGTCCTGCTCTGCAGGGGCTCAGGCCACCTCCAATCCCTCCAGCTACTCTGCTTTCCATCCCTGAGTGCCCAGCTAGGCTCATGCCCACCTTGGGGCCTCAGCCTATGTCACCCACTGACTCCCCAATAGACCCTCTCAGCTCCCCCATCTCATCCTACCCACCCATGCTGCATGGCCCAGCTCAGTGTCTGCCTCCTCCAGGAAGTCTGCCCAGATCACCCCATCTGGATGTGCTCTCTCCCTCCTCCAGGTAACTTGCTGCCCTGCCTTTCACAGAGCCCTTAGATACTGCCTCCTCATGCCTTTATAAACATGCCTTACATCCAAAACCATCCAGTACTGGCTGACCTTAGAACATTACTCGTATGTCTATTTCTCTCCTGCTACTCACCTGTGGCAGGGTGTGCTTGGTCTAGGTAGGTTCAGACTTCAGCACCATAACTCCCTGGGCAAGTTGCCTCACCCTCGGGGTCGGTGCTGCAGGCGCCCACCCATCCCCTGGGCCTTGTGGTTTTAGTGGACTCCAGCCCTACGACCCATAGCCAGCTCTGCAGCTCTCCATGCAGGGCTGTTGCTGGCAAGAGCCAGATCTCACACCCAAGGCAGAGAGAAGGGGCTGGGAAATGAATCCTCAGACCCCACAGGCTTTAACCTGGGACTATCAGGAGTTGTGAATGATACTCAACTCCCTGGCCCCCAGGGTGGGATAACCGTGGGAAGTGTGTGTGAGACTCTGCCTCCCAGAGCTCCCCAGCAGGAGCCAGCTCAGTTACCCCAGGGGGAACTTGCATGATAAGGTCCCTTTTATTTGCTACTTTCCCCTCCCCTGACTCCGTTCCCCTAAACTTGCTTCTTGGGATCACCTCCCAAATAAGCCACTAGCACTCAGATCCTTGTCTCAGGGTCTGCTTCTGGGGAAACCCAAACTAAAGCACTCCTCTCAGCCTCAGTTTCGTTATCTGTAAGATGGTATTATAGGGAGTCCACCTTGGAGGATTACTGCAAGATGCTACATGTAAAGTACAGGGCTTGGCATTAATAAGCATCCTCCAGATAGAACCACTACTATTATTTTTAGCTGTGCTTTTTTCAAACTTTCTGAAAAGAGGACTGAACCTCTTGACAAAGTGGTCATGACTTCTGTCCCACCCAGCTTGCTCTGGAGACTCACCTGCCTTCTCCTGGGACTGCCCTTCACTGTCTGGTCCACGCCCACCTCCACACACCCCTCCTCCTGACCAAGAAAGATCCAGACAATGGCCATCCCACAGCCATCACAAACTTGCACCTTGGGCTGGCTTTGAGCTGCATCCTCCCAGCAAGGGTGGAACGACAACCCCTAGAACCTACTGGGGAGTGGATGTCTGACTGGGGCTGCAACCTGGGCATGGACGCTGGACCACCTGTTGGAACGAGCTCTGAGTTTATTTTCTACACAGTTTCATCATCTGAAGCCCTCGGTCACTTCAAAGCTGAAAACTTTATAGTGGGGAGGAATAAAACAATAGATGCTGTTCTCTTGGGCACTGTGCTCTCCCTGCCTCCTCCCCTCCCAACCCTTCCGCGCTCATCCCTCCAGGAAAACCGGCATCCGCTGACTCCAGGCTGACCTGGGCACTGAGGGAGCTGCCGGCCCCGGGGCGCCTGCCTCGCTCTCCCTGGGGACCGTTTCCCTGGAGGCGAGGGGACACTGTTCACCTTCAGGCCTCCAGAGTCCCTACTCCCTGTGCCAGGGACCTCTGTGGCAAAGCAAGTTTGGGGCTCTGCAGGAGGCCCCCTGAGTTCTAGCAATTCCAATTTTCATGTACAACTGCCGACTTGATGGATTTTACCTAGTCCGGGGTGAATGAGTCCACTCGCCAACTGAGCCACAGGATTTATACGTTTGGGCTGTTATCAGATGAGCCCTATAAGCCAAAGGCGAGACCAGCAAAAGTGCCTGGCGGCTGGGAGACACGAGCCCATCTGTGCCAATAAAACCCGTGTGTGCAACACAGCACAGGGGCACCCAAACTGCCTGGGTTCAAACACCAGCTCTGCCCTTCCTCCCTGTGTCCCCGAGGGAAGGGCACTCAATGTCTTCGTATTGACATCTGTAAAATGGGCAGAGTAGCAACACCTGCCTCTCGGGGCTACTGTCAGGATCAATGGGCAAATTCATGTGAAGAACTTGGAACACGGTGAGTACTTAGCGAGTGAACCCCTGCCATCAGAGGGCGGGAATCTGCAGGGAAAGTGACTCCCGGGAGCAGAGTGGTGGCTACCGGTGGCTGGGGTAGGGGACGGGAGTAACTGCTTAATGAGTTTGGGGCTCTATTTTGGGGTGATGAAAATGCTTTAGAACTAGGTAGAGGTGGTGAGTTGCACAATAATTGTGAATGTACTAAAAGTCACTGGATTGTACACTTTAAAATGGCTCATTTTATATTATGTGAATTTCACCTCAATTACAAAAAAGCTTTCTGGGGAGTGAGCTGGTTAGAGTAGGTGGAAAAGATCTTTATGAGGCAGTTTGCTTTTTACTTTATTCACTTCTGTCCAGCTTGGTTTTTTGCTAAATAATGAACACATATGTGTATCACTTTTATAATTAAACAAATTAAATTTTTTAAAAAAGTAAGCAGTATGTAAGAGAAATGTGTGTGGGAGGTGAAACAGCAAACGATGGGCTCTGACTCACATTTCGTCACCTGTCATCTGTCCATCTGTCTGTCCATCCATGCATCCATCTATCATCTATCTACCATCTCCATCCTTCCACGTGACAGGAAAACAGCCCTGGAGGGGCGTTCATGTCCCCTGTTCAAAGTGACAAAAGTGAGGCTTAGCAAGTCTAAGCCATTTGCCCAGCTCACAGAGCCTGACTCCAGAACATCTTTGGACTCCGCCACACAGCCCTTTATTTTCCTATGTGCAACGGAGGGTAAAACCATTTTACTCTGGTTCTGATACTCTCTAGTCCCGGGATGCCTGGCTGAGCTCTCGAGGTCACAGCAGGCCAGTGTGGCACGCCTGACCCCTCAGGCCTGACTCTCAGGTGCCCAAATGCCCAGAGAGCCCACGCCAGCCACCCACTCCCTGCTTCCCCCAAAGCAGACGCCAGGCCTCCCACTGGCTCCCACTCCTGAGTTCTGGAAAACACTGGGGTCGGAAAGCTGCTCAGCGTCCGTTTTGAAAGGAAAGCAACGGGAAGCTGTCTGGGCAGCAGCTGCTCCCACTCGGAGGCCCAGGCACGCGTAGAGCACGACACAGCTGTGCCAACCCCTAGGCGTGACGTGAGGTGGAGAGATCCCGACTCACCCCTGCCGCCTCCCGGTGCAGGATCCTGGCCGCCTCTGCACAGCCCAGGCCCAGCTGCAGCCACACTGGGCACGTTTTGATGAGCTTCTCCAGGACGCTGATGCCCCGGCGAGGAAGGCAGTTCTTCGGGGTGGCTGGCAGACAAAGCCCCGTGCCATCTTCCTCCTCCTCTTCCTCTCCCTCTGCTTTGCCGACATCTGGAATAGGACTGAGAAACAGAATCGAATGATCAGCCCATCCGCAGCCCGCCCAGAGAGGGCTGACAGCGAGTGGGATTAGACTCAACCACGCTTGCTTATTTCGCATCTGTGCAGCCAGCGGCCCTTTGGGGAATTAAAAAAGGAACAAACCATGGTCTTCACCTTACGGCACTTATAATAAAGCAAGTGAGACATAGAAACAACCAACTATAGTACAAGGAGGGAATAAATACATCAGGAGCACAGTATAACCAAAGTAGCTATTAATAATTAATTAGTAGTCGATAATTTCAACCCAGGGTGGGTTCAGGAAAACACAGGTGGCATTTGAGCAGAGCCCTCAGGAGTATTTTTGGCAACTTTTAATTGAAGAGTAACTTACATACAGTGAAATGCACAAATCTTAAGACAGAGCTAGCCAGATGTTTATACATGTCTACACCCATGTTACTGTTACTGCTACTCGAATGGAGATAGAGACCTGCCCTGTCCGGTGCCTTAGCCACGAGCCACAAGTGGTTACTGAGCTCTTAAAAGTGGCTTGTCCACATTGACATGCACTGTAAGAACCGGATTTCTAAGATTTACTATACACATACCGCATTTCTAAGATTTACTATGAAAAAAATGTAAAATAGCTCATTAATAATATTTTATATCGAGTACATGCTGAAATAATATTTTAGATATGTTGCATTAAAGAAAACATTATTAAATTTAACTTCACTTGTTTTTCTTTACTGTTTTAATGTGGCTACTAGAAAATTTAAAATAGTATATGTGGCTTGCATTATATTTCTATTGGGCAGTGCTGACATAGGACATTTCCAGAAGGTTCCTTTGTGTCCCCTCCCAGTCAACATTCCCCAAGCCCCCCAGGAGGAGGATGAGCTAACACATGAGGGTAGGGGGCTGGTGGGCAGGAGGATCACAGCCCCAAGAAACAGCAAAACCAAACTAGAGGGTTCTCTGGGGAATGGGCACTGCCCACTGATCATAATTCTGTCGGGTTGGAGATCCCAGACCCGCCCCAAGACCCTCACGTTCCCCTGCCCCACCCCAACACACACACACTGGCAGGCTAGTTTTGATTCCAGAAAGGAGGAAGGACATCTTGGTGCCTCGAATCCTGAGTCAGGTGGGCTGTGAGGTCTGTTTGCATTCTACCTGAGGGACTGAGTCTCTCTGGGTATCTGCAGGGGTGAAAGACCTTATCAGACAGAGGAGGGGACTTACAAAGCCAGGAAGATGTGGATGGCGCCTGCGGCCCATACAGAGGAAAGTACCGGGTCACCAGGAGAACATGAGTCCCCCAGGAAATGGCAGGAGTCCCCGGGGCTGGGGTGGAGGGGTGGGGCGGCCCTGTGGCTGCCCACAGGCTGCGGAACCGGGGCCGGATAGTCTCATTTGGAGCTTAAGGCCAGGGTGGCCCCACTGACACTGACATAACCACTTCCCAGGCCCTGAGTGTGGCCCCAGCATCTCCTCTGGGAAGGAAGTGAAAGTGGTGGAGGCCTGAACCTCCCAGAAAAGCAGCACTCTAGGGCCACGGGTTCCTCCAACCCGACTTGGAAGCACAAAAATACCTTCTGGCACCAAAACACTTTATGATCATCCTTAAACATCCTAGCTTGGCCTGGGGCCTCCCCCAGGGGCCAATCAGGATTGGCAACAGCAGCTGGGAGTCAGAGCAACAGGTTCCCATTTCCTCCCTGCCAGGAGCCACGGCGGAGACCTTGGCCATGTCCTTTCCGTCTCAGGGTCTCCGTTTCCTCATCTGTACAAGGTGGGCCGGGGGAGGGTAGGCTGGGAGAGTGCTCCGTTTGCTGCGTAGCCCCAGGTGGGCCCTGGGCTTATCCCCCTTTTCTCCAGCAGAACCAGAGCTGCAGTTGCACAGACAGGCTCCGGGGAGTTTGCCTCCCAGTCGTGCTGCAAATAGCTTTGCAGGGCTGCGAGCGCCACGTGCTGCTGCAGAAACAGAGCAGCGAACAAAAGCGGCAAAAAAAAGAAGGAAAAACCCCTGAAACCTTCATGGTGTTTACATTCTAGAGCAGGAGCCAGGCGATAAGCAGGGTGAATGGGTGACTAGAGTACGTTAGATGGTGGCACCGCCAAGAGGAAGCGGAAAGGGCCATGCGGGGAGGGGTTGCAGTTCTGAAATGGCGGCCAGGGAAGCCCCCTGAAAAGGTGGCCGCGGAGTAAACACCTGGATGCAGGTGTCTGGAGAAGAGATTTCCAGGGAGAAGGAAGAGCAAACTCCACAGCCTTGAGTTCCTGCTTCTGGGGGAAAGTGAGGAGGCGGGGAGCGTGATGAGGGTGAGAGTGGGAGGAGGCAGGGCCAGACGGCAGCCGGGTGAGGGTCCCCGGAGCACGCTGGAGCCACTGGGGGAGCTGGTTCCAAAGGCACGTATACAAGCAATTCCCCAGGGCTGAGGGAAGGGGCTGGCTTCTGGCTAGCTGCTTGCCTGGACCAGCCCTCTGCCTTCCTAGGCAAGAAGAAATGGGCCCATGAAGACCTGGTGGGACCTGGGAGGGCTCTGGGCTCACAGAGAGTCTGTGAAGATCCACAGAGATAAACCCGCTTCTCCACTCAGCAGCGCCACCTGCATCTTCAGCACGAGGCTGCTTCTCTCAAGGTGACCAACTGGAAACTGCCCAGGCACCAGCATCACGAGACTGTGCCATCTCACTCTCTTGTGATCACGTCCCTTCCCCGCTCTGCAACCTGCAACGGATCTTCCCACAGATATTTACGGCTCTCCCTTTCCGGGCCTCCTCCCTCACAGATGCCCCCAGGAAGGGCTGCTCTCCATCACGCCAACGAAACCTGTACTTGCTCAAGCTGCTCCAGCCCCCCATGGTTCCTTCAGGGTCTCTATTTCTTCCTCCCAGGAGTCTCCAACTGGTAGGCAATAGTATTGGACTAGACTCAGAAAGCAACCACCATAAAAGAAAAAAACAGATAAATCAGACTGCACCAAAACTTAAAACGTCTGCCCATCAGGCTGGGGGAAAACACTTACAAAACACTTCTCCAACAGAGAACAAGCAAATCAATTTTTAAAATGGGCAAGAGATTTTGAGCAGATACTTCAAAGAAGAAGACATCCAAATGGCCAACAAGGTGAAAAGGTGCTCAAAATATCAGTCATCATGGAAATGCAAATTAAAACCGCAATGTGATACCACGGCGCAACCACTAGAATCGCTAAAATTAAAAAGACTGACAACATCACATGTTGGTGAGTAATCAGAACTCTCATATATTCTTGGTGAGAAAATAAATCAGTATGACTACTTTGGAAAAAGATATGGAACTTTTTAAAATAAACCTAAACATACACCTACACTGTGACCCAGCCATTCCACTCTGAGGCATATATACCCAAGAGAAAGTGTAGGAACATGAAAGGTCATGGCAGCCTTACTCATAATCGCTCAACAGCACCTGGTCCTGGTGTCCACCACTGGGAGAACGGAGAGACGGACCACGGTATGTCCACACAACGGAAGGGCAGTCAGCAATGAAAAGGAACTACTGACGACTGATGTGCACAACCTCGTGGGTGAATCTCAGCATCACTATGCTGAGTCACAGGAGCCCGATGCAGAAAAGTACATGCTGTGTGAATCCATCTAAATGAAGTTCAAATGGTACATTCAGATATGTGTGTTTACCTCTATCACATGCAACTTTTACATCCCAGCAATAAAAAAGAACCATAACTAAATACTGAACGCCAGTTAATGCTATGCATGCTAACATATTCAGGGGGTTCTGCACTCATGGATGGATAAAACTATGTAAACAGCAAATACAAAGAAATATTTAGGGTCAGTGGTGGGTAGATGGGTGTTTACTGCAAAATTCTTTCAACTCTTGTGTATGTTTAAAAATTTTTTATAGTAAACTGCTGGGAATAAAATTCTCCCCATCCTTAAGGCCCCTTCAGATGAAGCCCTACATTTAAATTCAGGCTGTGTGACCTCTGGCCAGTTACTTTACATCTTTGGGCTTCAGTTTAATCACCTGTAAACACATAATAATTGTTTTTATTCAAGAGGGTTACTGTGAAAATTTGGTGAGATATCTGTCAGGTACTTAGCACAGTGCCTGCACAGAATTCAGTAAACCTTAGTGGCTGTTTTTCTATCCCTCCAGCCCTCTAGTCGGACTTCTCTTCCTCTCCCTGCTACAATTCTCCCACTCTGTAGCCTTGATTTAGGACTTGGCACATTTGCTTGCAGTGACGGGGGCACACATGTGTGTGTTGCTCATCTCTCGCCCAACATTTGGCCCCAGCGGTAACCCACAAGTTCAAGTGCCTGGGAATCGTGAGGCTTGACATGAACACAGACACAATTGCCAAGAAAACACAGTTCTCTTGGAAGAGAAACAAACCACTGGGAGGATCCCTCTCACATCCTATGAAAAGACAAACAAGACCTGGGATCTTCCCAGGCTCCTTGCGGTGATGAGCGCCGAAGGGGCGGACCTCGGCCGTTTGGACTCCAGCACTGGACAGGCCACGGGCTCCAAAGACGCTGCTTTCCAGGAATTGCCCAACCCTAGCGATGTTCTCCTTTCTCTCTGGGTGGGCCAGTGCACATGGAAAAAGGAGGCCCTCCACAGAGGCCTGCTCAGGGTCCCCTGGCTGGGCTGGCAGGCACAAGGATCTCAGGGTCAAGAGAATTCTGTACGAGGTCACAGGCTGCAGTTCCCTGCCTTCGAGCAATGTCTAGAAGTCAGAGAAGGAGCAGCTGAGGCTGAGGGGATTTGGACCTCGTACTGGGTTGCAGCAGTGACAGAGCCCTTAAGGGACAATGCGACATGGCACCTGCTCTGACCAGGCCAAAGAAGGGTGACAGAGCCAGGCAGCTGCTGGAGGTCACTTGAGCTCTCTGAGTGTAAACATCTCTGCCAAGGAGGGCACCCAGGACAGGATGGCAAAGGTGGAAGCCCCCCGGGAGCCAGCAACACATCCGGCTTTGTCTCGCTGCTGTGCCGACTCTTATCCACCAGCCTGGCCACGTCAGCTCCAACTGCCAGGGACTGTCACTGAGCCCACACTGCATCGGATCTGCCATCTGTTGGCAGAGCCGGCCACTCCAACACCCACGCCCTCCCTCTCACGAGCCCCACTCCAGCTCTGCCAAGGGCCCTACAAAGGCAGCAACAGGGACCTTGGACAACTAACAGCACTGTTAGTGCAAAATAATGAGCCTCGGAAGCTTTAGAGCAGCTCCACCAGGAAAAGAAACCATTCCGTGACCAGTTTTCCTCCTGCTCGTGGGGCAACAGCAATGAGCTCCAACCAGCAGGCCCATGGGCTTCCAATCCCACAGCTGCCCCTGGACAACACCCAGGCTGCCTGCCAGATGCAGTGTGACCAGACACTCGGAAAACCCAGCCCTCGGGCTGTAGGACTCAGCCCCTCAGCTTATATGGGGATTTTCTCACTAGCTCCCCAAAGAAGGGCAGGAGCTGTCCTAGCAAGACCAGAGCTCCTGGGCATGGTGCCTTGTCCCCATTACAGGCCTGTTCAAGCTGGGTGAGGAGAGGGAAGCTCCACTCAGGGGTGGAGAGGCGGTGCACGGGCTGACCAAGTGTGGGGGCAGAGCATGAGTGTGGCAGCTCCCCAGGGGGAGGCCCTGGCTGGATGCTGCCTATCGGGAAGAAAGGCACAGAAGTTTCCCAGATAAACAAGGCTTTGGGCTGCCTGTGTCAGCTCTGGGAAAGCAACTCAGAGACCAGTGTAGCCTCACTGTGAGGAGAACCAAGGCCCCCTTGCATAGCTGTGGCCAGAACTTGGATGGAGTGTGTGATGGCAGGGGAGGACCTGGAAAGGCTGTCACTGCCTTGTCCATGATGCCAACCTTAAGCAGGGTGGTCTCCTGGCTACAACAAGATGAAAGGGGTCTATTGGGATGGAGAGGCTGGTCCCTGGCCCTAGAGGGGTCTCAGGCCAGTAGGGGGCCAGATGTCGCTCCAGTGGTAAATGTCACAAGATGGCCAGATGGCTCTGGACAAGGCAGTTTGAGTACACAGAGGGAGTGGAGGGGCCAGGGTGGGAGAGCGCCCTGGTGACGCCAACCAGGGCAGCCACTTGCTGGGTTCATTTATTAAGGAGTCCTCACCACACAGCACCCACTGTGGGCGCACACACCCTGGCAACTCAGTCATCTTCACACCCATGCAGTGCAACCTGGGAGATTGAATTGTGTCCCCTAAAGAGATATGTCCGAATCCTAACCCCTGGTACTTGTGAACATGACCGTATTGGAAAACCTGGATTCAAACCTGGGCACTCTGGCTCCAGAGTCTGTGCTTCTAACCACTATCCCATTCCAGCTTTTGAAAGTTTTTAATAATTTCTCATGTTTATGTAACCTTGTGGTACCTGACAAAGAAAGGGTGTTCAATAATGTTTGTTATCTCACTGGGGAATATATAGTTAATCACACAGAGAGAGATATAAATATACATAGAAATAATTTCCAGAAGGCATCGTTAAAGTCAGTTATTTCTGAGAAGTGCAGGGGGTTGTTTCACATTTTTATAATAATTACACATTACTTACAGGATTAAAAGTCATCTTAAATAAACAGCTTTCTCATTTGGACAATGGAGCTGTAATACCTGGCCCAGGATAACACCCCTATAGGTCATTATTCCAGCTGGGGCAACCACGTATGTGGTCATCCCGTTTCTCCCAGGAACACCTGCTGCTTTGGGCACACTGGCCAACTTGGTCCCACCAGGCACATCTCATTCTCTCAAATAGGCCCTGTTCACAGCCACTGCTCACCACTTGCTATCATAGCAACCCTAGAAATGGCCTGAGGTTGTTTTTTTTTTTTTTTTACCATAGTGAAAAATAAATTATTGTAAATTTCCAAACTGTTACTACAGAATAATTCAAATGTTTCCAGCACAAAGAAAAGATAAATGTTTAAGGTGATGGATATCCAATTACCTTGATTTGACTATTACACATTATATGAATGTATCAAAAATATCACATGTACCCCCAAAATATGTACATCTATTATGTACCAAAAAAAAAAAAAAAAAGAGGCAAGAACCAATGCTACACTGTTAAATCTCAAAATCCTGTTCCTTTCCTGATTTGGATCGTGGTCCTTGTTTGAGGGATACCCACTGAAGTATGTGGAGGAAAGAGATATAATGTCTGCAACATAACCTCAAAGGGTTCAGAAAAAAGTGAGAGCGAAAGAAAGAAAGTACAAACAAGCAAATGTGACAAAATGTTAATAACTGGGGGATCTGGGTGGTGGAGGAGTGTACACAGGAATTCATTGTGCTATTCCTGTAACTTTTCTGGAAGTCTGACATCATGTCAAAAGATAAAGTTACAAGAAAAAGTTTTAAAAATCAAACAGACAAAAAAACCCTAATGAGTGAAATAAGCTAATTTCAGAGGGAACGCAGACATTGATACAAAGTATCAAAACACACACAACAGTTCTAAGTCTTGTTTGTGGCTACAAACGCCAAATTCAGGATGAAGACTACCCTGGGAGTGCCGAAGAAATCACGATTTGGGAGGGGTGTGAGGCAGGCTTCCCCCAGTTTTTTAATGATTTATTTATTAGAACAAACAAAGCTTGGGGGGTGACACTGCTGTAATCCCAAACTACTGAGAGGCTGAGGTGGGGGGATCGCTTGAGCCGAGGAGTCGTTTGATGCTGCAGTGCACGATGATGGTGCCACTGCACTCCAGCCTGGGTGACAGAGACCCTGTCTCTAAAATAAATAAATAACGTTTAAAAATAAAAAGACCTGAAGCAAATCTGGCAAAATGGTAGGGATTAACAAAGCCGAATTACAGGCGCATAGGGCATTGCTATGTTTTTCTCTAGACTTCTCTATGCTTGATTAACTAAAAATACCAAACTAAACTAAAAAGCCATCTGCACACACACCTACCCCCAAGGTCCCAGAGCATGTCACAAGCTGAAGAACGTGCAGTGGCGTGGTGTCTGGGAACCTAAGCCTATCCTGCTGTCGGTGCTATTTTCCCCAGGTGACTCCAGCTACAATTTTTGGCATTTTAAAATCAGGTCCGAGCCTTAGGCCCCACTTTTGGAAGGTAATCAAGATGGGTCCAACCCTTGAGATGCATCTACCTGGCCATCCAAAGCATCAGTTCCTGGCGTCTTTTTGGGAAGTGCTCTGACACAAGCCACCAGAGCAGAACCTGGAGAAGGTCATGGGGGCCAAAAAGCAGCAGCTGATGGCAGAGGGCACCACGGCCTGAATTTCCTGATTCCAGGTGAAGATGCCGGCAGGAATAGTGCAACAGGGCTGCAGGCGTTTGGGGCCGGGAGAACGCCCCACTCCAAGGCCTTGGAGTGATGAACAGAGACAGACTTTGGGCCTGTGATACCAGTGAGCCATTCCACCTCTGGGTCGCGTGTCCTTTGTACACCAGGGAGACAGCGCTGCCCAACCTCAAGGGTCAGATAAGGACTAAATGGGACAGTGGAACTACAGAACCCAGCCTGCAGCTGATGCTCAACAAGTGGTAACTACCACAT
Source organism: Lepilemur ruficaudatus (assembly GCA_963574885.1). Lineage (NCBI taxonomy): Eukaryota > Metazoa > Chordata > Mammalia > Primates > Lepilemuridae > Lepilemur > Lepilemur ruficaudatus. Next base: position 37,281 of record CAUYRT010058074.1, on the reverse strand, counting down.
GGGATGGAAGGTTTCTGGAACGGTTCACACAGGAAGGCACAGCTGAACTAGACCTTGGGGCAGAGCAGGGAAGGAATTCCCACTGGGGCAAGAGGTGGATCTGGGTGTCTGGAGGAAGGAGAGCACACACAGGTACCGGCGGAGGCATCTGGTTTGGATCGGTGGTGTGCTGATAAAGCACCTGTCCAGGACAATGAACAAACTCAAATAAACAAAAAGCGAAAGCGAAAGCCTTGATGTGTAGTGATCCCCGATTTCCACGGTACAGACACTCCCACCACTGCTGACGCCAAGCTCTCAAAGGTTCAACAGAGGATACTGACCAATGGGCTTCCATGAGCCTACCAGCTGCAGCACCACCGTGGAATGTGAAGGCCATCCTCAACCTCAGCTGTCCCCTAACACTCGAGTTCTCTCTTGTGTCATCCCCGTCCAGTACTAGTTGTGTCTATCTGAAGACCTTTAATCACCTGAGCTAGCGACACCTCACTGGGCAACCCATTCCGAGAAGCAATGCTCAACTTCTACCAAGATGGAATCTGTTCCCCTGCAACGTTCCCCCTTGTTGCCTTTTCTACATTTTGTAGTGCCACGGGGACAACTTCCCCACACCCCTCAACTATGTGAAGATGGCGTGTCCATCTCCCACCCTTGGGTCTTCTGTTTTCCAGGTTGAATAGCCCCACTCGTCTACACAGCTACCCAGAGGGAAGGTTTATCAACCGTGGCTGACCCTAAGCAGGGTGTTTTACACGTACTGTCTCCATGAATTTGCAGATACAATGGTTTGGTTTTTAACACTATTTGAAGTGTCCAATTCAATGGTTTTTGATACAGGCACAGACTTGCACAAACATACATCACTACGATCAATTTTAATACGTTTTCTTCATTCCAAAAAGAAACCCCTTACTCATGAGCAGTCACTCCCCATTTCCTCCCAACCTCCCCCCAACCCCCTAACCTCCCTCCCGATGCACTCCAGCTCCTGACAACCGCTAATTCACTTTCTGTCTTCATAGATGGGCCTATTCTGGACATTTCCTATAAATGAAATCATACAACACGTGGTCTTTTGTGCTTGGCATAATGTTTTCAAAGTTCATCCACGTAGTAGCAGCTAGTATAATTTATCAGTACTGCTGTATCAATGTTTCATTTCTTTTTGTTGCCAAAATTCCGTTGTATGGACATCATACATTTAACTTACCCATTCACCAGTTGATGAACATTTGGGTTGTTTCCACGTCTTGGACATTACAAATAATGATGCTTATATTCATGTGTACGTTTTTGTATGAAACATATGTTTTCAGTTCTCTCGGGTATATATCTGGGAGTAGAATTGCTAGATCCTGTGATAATTCCATGTTTAGCATTTTGAGGGACTGCCTGATTGTTTTCCAAAGCGATTGTACCATTTTACATTCCCACCAGCAGTATATGAGGGTTCTAACTTCTCTGCAACCTTTCCAGCACTTGTCATTGTCTATCTTTTTGACTACAGCCATCCTAGCAGCTGCGAAACAGTATCCCATTGTGGTTTTGATTTGCAATTCCCTGGTGGCTATTGCAGCTGAGCGTCTTTTCATTACTGGCCATTTGTATGTCTTCTTTGGAAAAATGTTTATTCAGATCCTTTGCCTATTCTTGAATTGGGTTATTTGTCTATCATTGAGTTGTACATTCTTTCTTTTTTCTTTTTGTAAATTGCAAATATTCTCTCCCATTCTATAGTTTTTTCACTTTTTTGAGTGTATCCTTTGAAACATAAAAGTTTTTAATCCTAAGAAGTCAAATTTATCTTTTTTGTGTGTGTGTGTGTGTTGTTGGTTATGGTTTTGGTGTCATATCTAAGAAACTATTACCTACTCCAAGGTAATGAAAATTTATCCTTGTTTTCTTCTAAGAGTTTTATAGTTTTAGCTCTTACATTTAGGTTTCTGTTCCAGTTTGAGTTAGTTTTTATGTATGGTGTGAGGTAAGGGTCTGACTTCCTTCTTTTACATGTGGACTTCCAGTTGTTCCAGGACTATTCTTTCTCTATTGAATTGTTTTGGCAGCCTTGCTGAAAATCAATTGATTATAAATTATGGAGTAGTTTTCAGCCCCATCATTATATTGTTTTTATCCTTCAGAGTACAATTATTATCCTTCTGTCTTCCTCTGAAATTTGGAGTCCCAAAAACATAGAAACAATACCCCAGGTGTGCCCAGAGCAGCACAGAAAGGCGTGACCATCACCTCTTTCAATCTAGACACTCTACTCCTATTAACATGACCTAAGGCAGCATCAATTTTTCTATAGTTCTACAATACTTTTTGGAAACTGTGGAAAATTAATTTGGATTTTGAGGGTGAAATCACATTGTGGAAATGAAGGGATATACAAGGGTTTTATGAGATGAGTAATGACATGGCAAATGCTGTATTTATCTGTAGAATAGGTATGATACAAAGGAAATGGCCCCGTGTGGTTCTGTGCTTTACTATGTGACTTTGGGCAACTCACTTCTCTTCTCCAGGTTCAGTGGCCCTTTCAGCAAAATGAGATGGTTGGACTAGATCTGAGATGGCAAATAGGGTGAATTTCCATGTGAACTCCAGCTGACTGACAGCAGCTGCCTAGACTGTTATGCTGAAGCCTGGATTGAGGGAGAATGCGGGGATCTACCAGTGATGTCTGCCACAGGCTCCATGCGGGACATTGGCAGCAGCTGTGCTGTGTATTTACTGAGTATGTATCCGAACAAGGACTAAGGCTCCTCTCAGCACTATGAATTTCATGAGCCTGTGACTCAACTGGCCCTTGGCTAGCTGCCACCTGAAGACTTCTCTTCCAAGCAGGGCCAGCAGACAGCCTGGGAGAAGGCAGGCAGCCAGGCCAGCTTCTCTGTGGCTTGTATCTGCCAGACCCTCTTCCTGGATGTGTGTGAAGCTGAGCCACAGCTGCTTCCTCGTGCCATCTGGCCCTAGCTTGGTGCACATAGGACCAAAAACACACTTCCAGGCTGACCATCGAGGTCACGTGGGGATGGAAGAGACGTAGCCGGCTTCAGAATCAGAATCGCTCACACGTGCATAATGTGCAAACGCTCAACAAAAGCCAAACAACTGCACGAGGCCCTGGCAGGTTCCCATAGACGCTTGGGGGCTCCAAGGACAGTGTCTGGGAAATCCTGTTGTGAGAAAGTTCCTGGGGTTTCTCCTCACTCAGGAAACCAACAGGTCTTCTGTGATGAGGTGGGGTACAGCCCAAGGCCCCTGACCCTCGGTGGGTCAGCTCCAAGAACCTGGGGCGGGCTCTGCGGGCCCCTGGCCACAGCCTCTCAGAGGGGAAGTCGGCCTAGGCAGGCCTTCCGGCCCCCGGAAGTGCTGAGAGCAGGTCACACTGCCTTGGTTCACACGTCACAGCCCACATCAAGGAGTCTGGCAGGTCAAAGGCCTTCAAACTTGCCACATCTGTGTGCACTGCAGGTCTGCTGCTGCTCAGTGTCCAGCACCTCCCAGCTCCCAGCCTTGCCTTCCTGCCTCCAACCAGGTGCCCCGCTGTCCCCACGGGCTCCGCCTGCCCACACTGACCCCCATGCGGGCCCTGGTGGAGCCTGTGGAGGCAGCCAGCGTCAGTGCTGAGGTCTTTCTGGGGGCTGCTCCCACCATGCTAGGCCTGCACCTGGCTCATGGCTTCTTGCTGCAAGGCCTCTAGCCCCAGCTGGTCTGTCTTCACCTTGGGCTCTGCTCTTGAGAACCTGGGACACCCACAGCCTCCTGGGAACCTGGGCTGAGTTCCTCCATACTCACCCTGGAGCCTCCCCGACTCACAGGTCCTAGACCCTTTCTCTACTGCAGCCCCCCAGGCCTAACCAGACTCTCCCTGCCTGTCCTGAGGATCCCACCACCATTCTGGGCAGGGCCGTCCACTCCCGTCGGGACCCTGCTCACAGATGACGGTACCAATTCGGTGCCGTCAGTGATGACGAGTGCTGCGTGGCCCAGCAATTTAATCTGGGCTCGGGAACCAGGCAGGGTTAGAATCCCAGCTTGGTGGCCTTCACGAGTGACTACACCTCCCTTTGCCTCAATTTGCTCTTATTTAGGGAAATATAAGCATGACTACCTCATGGGGTGGCTGTAAAGAGCTCAGGGCAGTGCCACACGTATGGCAAACATTCAGTGAAGTAGGATCATGCATTCATTCACCCAGCAAGTAGTCAGTCAGCACCTACTATGGACTGGACTTCATTCTGGGCTTATCACAATAATAACTACAGTGATAGTCACACATAGTGAAAAGGCAGGTGACACCCCCTGACCCCCACAAAAAAAAAATCCCCAGAAACTTCACTGAACATGGAATGGTTACTGGAGAAGACAGGATTTGGAGGATCAATATCCTGGCTGGGACTGAAGCTGGAGGTGAGAGGGCACAAAACCCCAATCACCATGGGCAGTGAGCAGGTCCTGAGCACACCCGTCACACACGTGTGTTGAGATGAGCAGAGGCCATCTCTGTAAGGACAGAGGGGAAAGTGATCACGTGGTCCCCCAGCACTGCTTCTCTGCATGACCCAATCAAATCATGGCGAGCTGCATTTTCCTATCTGCCTCACAGTTACTGTCTTGCTACAAAACTGGTCCCCAGACTCCAGCTTGGGGAGACAGGTTTGAGCACTGTCTTCCTCGCTCCTTGCTGGTCAACTGTACAATAAAGGGTTTTCTTTTCTCAAAAGCCACCAGTGCCATAGTGGCATCAATGCATGGCTAGCGGTGAGCCCATTGCTTGGTAACAATGGGGTTAAAGAAAACATTTTTCAACAATTGAGTGGTTAAGGAAATATTTGTACTAAAGGAAGCTGGCAACATTCAACCATTTTTTACCTACAAAGAAAACAATTTTGTATGTTCAACCTAACAACAAACACAAGAATAATAAACAGCCATTATAAAGAGTCCCTAAAGCCTCTCACATGCAGCTGGCAAGAGCATAAATTAGTACAGCCTTCATCGAGGGCTATTTAATAACTCCTATCACAATCGCAAACACACATGCCCTTTGACCCAGCAATTGTGGGTACTTAGCTTTCCAGATAAAGCTGTACATGTGCGAAACAGTACATGCAAAAGGACTCATTGGATTCACTGGAGCATTGTCTGTAACAGAGAAAAGAATGGAAACAATCTAAATGTTCATCAGTAAGAGATCAGGTAAACAAAAGGAATACTATACAACTGTGAAAAATGAGGAAGCTCTCTGTGGGCTGATATGGAAAAATTTCCAGGGTAAGCGGTTAAGAGATAATGGCAAAGTACAGGACAGTATGTATACTTTGCTCTCTTGTTGGGAAAAAAAAAAAACTATTTGCATTTGCATAAAGAAACTCTGGAATAAGATATAGCAAACCAGTAGTGACGCAGGGGTGCGAATGAAAACATGGGAGACAAAGGTGGGAGGACTTCTTCACTTCTTCATACATCTTTTTCTTTATGTGTATATATATAGACATACATATATATGTATATGTGGGATTCAGAATCCCACTGATTCTGAATCCTATGATGGTATTACCTACTCAAAAATAAATTAATGTTTCCAGCTATTTACTGTGTGCCAGGCATAACTCCAGCTGCTTTACATGTACTAAGTTAATCCTTTAAAAGAGCCCAGTAAGGTTACTCCGGTTATCATTCCCATTTTACAGAGGAAGAAACTGAGACAGAGTAGTTAAGCAACTCACTAAGTCTACAGAATTAGTAAGTGATATAGCTGGGATATGAACCCTGGCAGTCTCTTGAGTCTAGATTCTACATTCTTAATCGTTCTACCAAATAGTAGGTCATTAAATATGAAATATCCAATTTCAGATCAAAAGTGTTTTTTATTATATCTCAAACAAGAAGTGGTACAATTTATCAAAGTATATACCTAAACTGTCAACACAATTTTGCCATCCTAACGGTAGCTTGTTTATGCCAGCAGTGAAGAAGCCTGGGGAGCGAGTGGCGATGAAATCGCTGAAGGCGTTTTCCACAGCTTGTTGAGAATGGAATATCTTTCCTTGCAAGAAGTGGTCCAAAGCCCGGAAGAAGTGGTAGTCAGTTGGTGCAAGGTCTGGTGAATACGGTGGATGACAGAGAGTTTCCAAGTCCAGCTTCTGTAGTTTGAGCAGCGTTGTTTATGCGACATGTGGTCGAGCGTTGTCTTGCAGGAGGATTGGCCTGTTTCTGTTGACCAATCTTGGCTGCTTAATCACAAGCATCCTCATCATTTTGTCCAACTGGTTGCCGTAGACATCCGCCGTCATCGACTGAACAGGTTTCATGAAGCTGTAGCGGATAATACGAATGCTGGACCACCAAACAGACACCATTAGCTTTTTTTGATGAATGTTCGGTTTTGGACTGTGTTTCGGCACTTCATCTTTATCCAACCATTGTGCTGTATGCTCATGATTGTCAAAAAGAATCCATTTTTCATCAAACATAACAATATGGTATAGAAATGGTTTTGCCTTTATGTCATGACAGCAAAGAAAGGCAAGCTTCGAGATGATTTCTCTTTTGATGCTGGTTTAATTCATGCAGAACCCGTCTATCCAGCTTCTTTACCTTGCCAAGTTGTTTCAAATGATCCAATATTATTGGAATAGTAACATCAAACATCACTGCTAATTCACACGTAGGTTGAGATGGATTCGCTTCCACTACAGCTTTCAGCTCATCATTATCCACCTTGGTTTCAGGTTGCCCACATGGCTCATTTTCAAGATTAAAATTACCAGAATGGAACTCCTCAAACCATTGATGTACTGTGTGTTCATTAGCTACATCCTTCCCAAACACTTGGTGGATATTTCAAGCTGCCTGTGCTGCATTGGTTCCGTGACAGAACTTGTATTCAAGGATAACATGAATTTTTGACTTATCCATGGTTTCACAAAAATCGCTCTAAAAAATTTTGAAAGATAATCATAAGCCAAACCATAGGTGTGAAAGACTGAGGGTGTACCTTCACAATAAAAATAAAACAAGAAGTGTCAAAGTGAAATGTCAGAGTATCAACTGTCAAAATTAGTACTTAAGAAACGGGACATTTCATACTTAATAACATATACCTCCTGATGTCTGCTTATGACATAAGGCTAAACATCAAACATCATAAACATACAATATGAGAATATGGAGATGGAAGGATAGATCTTGTCCATGGAGTGGAAGCCCTAACACTGCCAAGGTATCAGCTCTACACGAACTGACCTACAGAATCAGACTGACCATCAGTCAGAATCCCAGAGGTGTTCTGGGAAAAGGCTCGCAGCGATGCAAAGGGCGAGGCTACCCAGGACACACCTGAAGAAGGGGTTAGGATTTATTCTGCAGGACATCAAGACTTACTGTAAAGCTACAGTGGTTAAAATCGTGTGCAGGACAGACACACAGGTCAGAAGAACAGAATGGTGCAGAAACAGACCCACTCATACAGTCACTTGATTTCTGCAGGGCCACAGTAGGACCCCGAGGAAAGGACAGTCTTTTCAGTTAAACGTGCTGAATGACTACATATCCACACAGGGTGAGGAATGAAATCTGGCCCCTTCTTCACAACTTACACAAAAATCAGTTCCAGGTAGACTCTGTCCTAATCTCAAGGCAGAGGTGAAACAGAAAAGCTTCTAGAAGAAAGTAACAATGAACACCTTCGTAATCTGATGGTAGAGAGACGCTCCTTAAACAGTATGCGCACACACGCAGGTACACACATATCCTGACCTTAAAAGAAAAGACAAACTAAGTTGAGTGTCGTAAAACAAAGATTTTTCCGCTTATCAAGACACCATTAAGAGAATGAGGCCGGGCGCGGTGGCTCACACCTGTAATCCTAGCACTGTGGGAGGCAGAGGTGGGAGGATCGCTTGAGCTCAGGAGTTCAAGACCAGCCTGAGCAAAAGCGAGACCCTGTCTCTACCAAAAATAGAAAAAATTAGTGGGGCGAGGTGGTGCATGTCTGTAGTCCTAGCCACTCAGGAGGCTGAGGCAGGAGGATTGCTTAAACCCAGGAGTTTGAGGTTACAGTGAGCTAAGCTGATGTCACACCAAGGGAAGCACCTCATCGCTAGGGAACAAACCCGTTCCAACCCTCATTTTACTTGTGGCCCAAGTACCTCCTCTGAGCCTCAGTTTCCTCATCTGTATAAAAACACAAAAGGATATGACTCAAAGGATATCATTTTTAAAAAAGGGAGAACTATCATTTTCACACCCATAAGGCCAAGAGGCTGGGCAGATCAGGTGGAATCGTGTACATGGGAGGGTTTCATAAACTCAAGAGGGCTCTACGGACACCCAAATGTGTAAATATGTAAAACAAGTCCAAAGGAACCAAACTGATTCCAAAGATTATTTTTTGACTGGTAGGGTTTTCCTAGTTTATGGTCTAGCCAGTGCTGTCCAACAGAAGTTTGTGCAATGATGCAAATGTTCTACATCTGCACCATCCAGTCTGGTCACCGTAAGCCACACGTGTCTACTGAGCATTTGAAATGTGGCTAGTGCGAATGTGACTTCATTTTAACTAATTTAATCTGTAAAACAGCTCCATGTGGCCAGTGGCTACCACAATAGGACAATGCGGGCTTTGTCCTAAGCTTTTCTATTGTTTCAATCTTTTCATTGTATATATATGTGAATTCATGTATTACTCGTGGGATTTGTTTCCAATTAAAAAGAAAGAAAAGAAAAAAGAATTAAGTTAAAGAGGAAAACTATATGCATGCTGAGTGTTATTACCATTAGCCACTACCCTATTTGGAAAGTTCTTCAGGAAAGGAAATTCCAGTCGTGGGTCATCTGCTCCAGTGTTTAGCGGCCCCTTCTCTCGGAAGCCACTACAGGAGGCTAGCTGCACGTCCAGGTCCCTTCTTGGGTAGGGCTTTGGCACACGATCCCCGCCCAAGCAGGGCTCCCTGAACTTCTAGAGCCCCCCAACTTCCCATGCCCACCTTCCTTCCACTGCCTCTTCCTACCCAGGGATGGACCAGGTTGGGAAAACAAGTGAGAAGGCTTGAGGCTCAGACAGCTCTGGGGAGGCCCCAGCAGGCCACCCTCCCTCCAGGAGCGCCCACAACACGTGGCAGCCCACACCTCCCCCTGTGAGCCTGGCCTCTGGCCCCGCCTGCTGCTTACTCAGTGGTTCCCCCTCGTCTGGGGTTGAGTGGGGGAAATGGGAAGGAGCCTGCAGCCCTCCCCTCCGCTGCCTGGTGCAGGGGCTGGGGCAGGAGGTGGGGGGGGGTAGGCAGGGGAGCAGCAGCCCCTGGTGGACACAGCTTACCCTAGAAGGGTTGACAAGGCCCTCAGTGCCCTCACTCAGGCCTCTGCCTGAATCTCCCTCTGAGATTAGCCTTTGAATGTCTATAAAATGAAATGACCCCATAAGGTTGTTGTGAGGACAAAAAGGACTAAAGCATGTGGAGCTTAATAGTGGCTCAATAAGTGGCTGCTGTGGATATTATTCATCCTGGACAGCTCTGAGTGGTGCAGAAAACACTTTACCCTGGAAAGGTAGCTGGGGTCTGTTCTAGCCTCTGCTACTGGCTTGCTGTGTGACCTTGGGCAAGTTTCCCTCCCTGTCTGGGCCTCAGATCTCTTTCCCTCCCTGTCTGGGCCGCAGTAAAATAGGAGAAAGGCTACCTGCCCCCACCTGCTGCATAGGTTGCTGGGGGCAGTGAAAATGAGGATGTGGGGGTGGGAGGTGTGCTTTGACAAAGCCCCATTTCTAAACTGCAGGGGCTATCAGAATGGAATGCTGGTTCCCGATGGCTGCCCTCCTACAGGCACTGCCAGTGACACGCAGGTGCAGGCCAAGGAGAGCAGCCCCTATCTGTGCCTTGCAGGAAGCCACTGTGGTGTCACGTCCCTCCCCCTCCGGTGACACTGAGTCACCCTGCAACCCCCCTGGCAGTCACCATGACCACATCTCCTCCACTGGGGAACAAGCGTGTCATGAGCTGACTGCAGTCCTAACACGTCTTGATGGGGCCACCCCGAGCCGGTCCCCCCACAAAACCAGATGGGTTCTGTACCCCCAGCCTGAAAGCAGCTCGCCACAAGGTGTTTGCTTCCTACGAACATAAACACTCACCTGGCCCCATCAGATTTTAATCGTGCAGTTCCTCCTGCTAAGGCATCAGTCACTGTTGGTGAGTTTGCAAAAGCGGGAGGTTGGGGGAAGCTGAGGGCGTGGCTGCCAGAGACTGAACGTCTGTGTCCCCCCAAAATGCATACACTGAAATCCTCACCCCCACCCTATGTGATGGTGTTAGGAGAGGGGCCCTTGGGAGGGGATCAGGTCCTGGGGGCAGAGCCCTCACGAATGGGATCAGCGCCCACATCAAAGAGGCCAGAGAGCTGCCTCGGCCCTTCCGCCACAGGAAGACATAGAGAGAAGACTGCAGTCTGCTAACCAGGAGGAGGCCCTTCCTAGACTCTGAACCTGCCGGCACCTTGATCTTGGACTTCCCGGCTTCCAGAACTGTGGGAAATAAATCCATTGTTCATAAGCCACCTAGTCTATGGTATTTTGTTACTGTGGCCCAAGCAGACTAAGACACCAGCTAATCAACTTCGGGGGCAACAGGGAGGCTCTGAGGTGGAGGAGAGGAAGGAGCTATAAGGAGGCATGACTGCACACTCCACCCACCCAGGTTATAAAATGACCCCCGTCCCCAAGGACAGGGACTGCAGGGTGGGACTCTGCCAGCAGATGACAAGGGAGAGACTGGCAGGTAGGACCAGGCACCCCTGTTTGAACCTCCCAGGTTCTTCACCTGGTCTGCTCACATAGCGCTAATCTGGGGAGAGAATAGGGAGGTCGTCCCCCCAACAGGCGTTGGAAGGCTGGGGAGGTTCCAGCAGCACCTGGGTCTAGGGAGGCAGCAGGCCCTGGCACCTTGGGATGCAGCACAGGGACACAGGGAGTTGACGGGCTAAGGCAGAGACTCCAGACTCAGACAAACCTGGATTCAGTTCCTGGCTCTGCCACTTACCGTTGAGAGCTTTGATCAATTCACCTGCTGTGCCTCAGTTTCCTTTCCTTAGCAAAGTGGCCTGACATAAATGCTCAAGATGTAATCACTGTGATGACTAGTGTCAAATCTGTGAATGTCACAAATCTTTGCTTTTTATTTTTATTTTTAGAGACAGGGTCTCACCCTGTTGCCCAGGCTGGAATGCAGTGGCACAATCACAGCTCACTGCAGCCTCAAATTCCTAGACTCAAGTGATCCTTCTGCCTCAGCCTCCTAAGTAGCTGTAACTATAGATGCGTGCCACCACACCCAGCTAATTTTAAAAATTTTTTGTAGAGATGGAGTCTTGCTATGTTGTCCAGGCTGGTCTTGAATCCCTAACCTCAAGTGATCCTCCCGTCTCGGCCTCCCAAAGTGCTGAGATTATAGGCATGAGCCACCACGCCCACCTCCTTGCTTTTCATTTGCCTTTATTAATATGCTACTCCCTACAAGAATTCTTATATTAGAATCACAGAATGTAAGATATTAGCATTAACCTCTACCCTTCTTGGAAACCGTCCTTTCCAACCCTCCAATTTCACTGGAGGCAGGAGAGAACCAAGGCCCCAAGACTGGAGGAATATGGCATATCCCAAGGACTTGTGCATTTTCAAGAAAGACCACAGTTAAGATGGGCACGTCTTAACCCAGCGGCGTGAGCTGCTACAGATCATGGACGTGCGCACGGCGCAGGGGAGAGATTAGGGGCAGATTTATCTACACAACGGAGATACAGTCGATTCTCACTCGCGGCGGTTACATTCTATTAATATAAAGTTGCCATGAACACTGAGTTAGCAAATACTGAACTATTCCTCCTAAGGGAAATCCAGCGTCAGCTTCCTGTAAGCCTCTGGTCACAACATTTTCATCAACCAATCAATACATAACTTTGTTTTCTGTGTGTTTCTATTTAAAGGCACCTTATTGAATATATATTCTTGATTCATTGACATTGCACTCACAGCAACAGGACTAACTCGTGCCTGACCAACGCTTACCTAATGCGCGTATTTTCTCTGTAAGGCAGCACAGCCTTCTTGCACTTGGGAACACTAGACAGCCCTTGAGCACTATACTTGGGGACCATTTTAAACAGCGAAACCACCACAACAAAACATCACCAAATACAATAAACATGACACAAAAGGACATGAAACCTGTCTCAGGGCAGGTTCTCCATCGGCTGGCTGGACCCCGGGGGCTGCTGTGGCATTTGAACTGGAACCCACCACACCGCTCCCCTCAGAGCCCAGGCCAGGCATCAGTTCTCCGCCAACCTTATAGCTGCTGAGGCCGCCAGGCTGCCACCTCAGCCAGCTCCCATCAGAGACAGAGGATGTATTTGGGGGGGGGAGGGAAGGGGACAATATTTGTGGCAGCTGCAGGGGAGCCTCTGCCAGCCCCAAAACTTGGGGGGGCCCAAGAACCATTCACCTGGGCCTCTCTCTGTGTCATGAGCAGATCACGAAGCCATAAATCTTGATGAAGCACCTACTGAGCGTAGGCGGCTGTGCCACACACTGCTTTGCACAGCGCCTGGCACACAGTAGGGCCCGTACCTCCATGCTGCGTGAACAGAGGAGATAATTATCAGAGAGGACAAGGAGCCAGCCCAAAGTTCCATAGCAAGTCAGGGCGGAACCGGGTAGCTCCCCCAGTTCCCAGATAAGAATGCTGTCCACGGCCACACGGGGCCACACGAGGCACCACAGAGCGGCTCATTGTCAAGGGGTGAGTGGAGTGGACAAGAGGGAGTGGAGCCAGAGCCCTTCAGGAGACCATGGAAAACTGCACATTTATTGAACACCTACTATGTGCCCAGCTGTTTGCGCTCAAGTATATTAACTGGTGATACAATGACAACTGAATTAGGAGCTGTTATTACCCTCATTTCACAGGTGAGGAAAGTGAGGCAGAGAGTGGAGGGTAAACTTTGACGGTTTCCTCCAGGGTCCACACTCCCGGCCACGACACCCTCCTGTCCCACCTCTCCGCAGCCACATGTCCAGACAGCGATGTTGAGTCACAACCGCCATCCTCCTGGGGGGGCGGAGGACGGGCGCGAGGGAGGGAATACAGACGTGTCCATGCCTGCACGGCGCACACCCGCCCACCGCAGGCTCCGTCCCCTCCCGTCTCGGTGCACAGCGGCAAGCCCACCTCTCCCCGCCCAGGTGACTCCACTGAGAAAAGAGTCTACAAGCACATGTTTGTAGCGCTTTCATCAGTAATCGCCCCAAACTGGAAACAACCCAGATGGGCCGCAGCGGGGCAGTGGACAAACAAACCCGCGCATCCGCACAACGAAAGATTCTCCGCGGCAAAGAGGAATAGACAAGAGTCAGGCGACAACGCAGACAGGCCTCAAACACGTTGAGCTAAGGGGACGAAGCCAGACGCAAGGTGACACACTGCACGATTCCATCAGGCAACGCTCTCGGAAGGCAGAACTTGAGGATGGAGCAGACATGAGTGACTGCCAGCGTCTGGGGCGGGGCCACGGCTGCCGACAAAGGGCACAGGGGACTTTCGGAGGGTGGCGGACGGCTCTGTCAGGATTGCGGGGGCAGTTGCATGACTGTCCACCTTTGTCAAGATGTGCAGAAATGTACACTAATGATAATTTTATTCCATGTAAATTAGTTTGTTATGGGTTGAATTGTGTCCCCCCAAAAATATGAAGTCCTAACCCACAATACCTCAGAACGCGGCCTTATGTGGAAATAGGGCTGTTGCAGAATAATTAGTTAAGGTGAGGTCATAATGGAGTAGGGTGGGCCCTGAAGCCAATAGGACTGGTGTCCTCACAAGAAGTGGGGAAACACAGACACGCAGGGAGGAGACGACCATGTGACCACGGAGACCAGAAGCCACAGGATTGCTGGGGCCACCAGAGGCTGGAAAGAGGCAAGGAAGGCTCATTCTCCAGGGCCTTTGGAGGGAGCATAGCCCTGCGACACCTTAATTTCAGATTTCTGGCCTCCAAAACCTCGAGAAGGAGATTTCTGTTGTTTTAACCCACCAGTTTGTGGCACTGTGTTACGGCAGCCCTAGGAAGCTAACACACAGCTCAATTTTTTTAAATGGGGCAAATCCCTGCCCAGAGTCTCCACTGCCTTCAGGACACGGCCCAGGAGCCTCTGAGGTCTGGGCCCCTCTCCTGCACATCCCGCCTCTTTCCACACAGAATGCAAACATCAGGCACACACAGCCTGCAGCACCCCTGCATCCTGAGTTTACTGGGGAAACTCCTAGTTACCATTTGGCTCGGCCCTCGCTCCCAGGAAATTTCTCCCAGCCACTGCCCTGGTCTGAGCAGGACGCCCTCAGCCAGCTGTGGACCTCCAGGACTCCTGGGACCATCCTGCATGCTGCAGCCACAGCACTGCACATCACTCCTGTGTCCCCGCAAGACTGAGGGTCCTAGGGACAAGGACGAGCCATGGGTCACCACTGGGCCAGCAGCATACAGGCCAGAGTGGGGCTCCAGGACACCGTGCTGCCGAGAATCTAGGGGCTGGGAGGAGCTGGGGGCCTTGGCAACTCCCCCATCCCGTGACGGCTCTGCCCTGGCCCTGCAGAGGTGGGGCAGGAGGGCTGGGCCAGGTGTACCTCTGGGTTTTCCAGGCATATTCTCTGCTCCTAGGACTGTCACTGGTTACTTGGCTGCCCACCCTACTTCTCAGACTTTCACAGCTCACGGCCCCCTCCTCATGCTGCAGGCCCCCTCCCTTCTCTGTCCTGTGTAACTCCTCCTCATCCCTCTCCCTGGCATTAACCTGCCGAATATTCATTCCACAAACATTTACCAAGCCCTGCGCCAGATCCTCCTTCCCAGCCCTTATTATGCTCGCTCAGCAAGCAAGCTCACTTGAGCTCTCTGTGTCCCCAAGGTGCTGATCTGGCAGTGACATTCCCATGCTCCACCAGGAGTCACTGTCCTTGCTGACGGAAGCTTCCAGTTTAATGGGGCCGCAGGCAGAGAATAAGCTGCTACAGGCATGAGGAGCAAGGCTTTGAGTGTATTGATGGCTCTTCTGCTGCCCAAGGTCCCTGGTAGCCAAGATGGTGCCTCTGTATAAATTAGAAAAAGGTGCTTCTTGCTCCCCATGGAGGCAGGCCAACCCCCACCCCCATTCCCACCTCCCCCACACACCTGTCATGACACAAAGCTTGGCAAGAGAATGAAATCTCAGCCCCAACTGCCTTTCTCTCAGCCAGGGGCACTTGAGCAGTGAACAACCTGCACAATGGTACACAACAGCCCCAGAGGACAGGGGAAGGCTTCTTGCAAGAGGTAGAGGTGGGGCAGGAAACAGCTCAATACCTTCCCAAGGCTAGAGAGGGAGGTGACCAGTGAAGGCCAATGTGCCTATTCCCCATCTCTCGGGCCATGTGCAAAGTAGCAGCCTGGGTGCCGGCGCAGAGCTTTGGAAAGAGCCTGGGTCCTGCCGTGAGACCTCGGGGAAACCACTTCCCCTCTCCAAGCCACAGACTCACGTGTAAGCCGGGGCTGGATTGAGGGGTCTCCAGAGCACCACCAAGCTCCAACGCCTAAAGATATGAGAGCCAGGGATGGGGGCTGCTTTGGCCGGTGGCAACCAGACCCCTGACTGTCTTTCAAACCACTTCATGGGGCACTTACTCAGCTTCTCAAGATAGCTAAGTCCCAGGCCATACTGGGGGCCTCTCGGACACAGCCCTGAGGGCCTCCCCACGTCCAGGGTGTGATGCTGGGCTGTCTTAGAGCAGCTTCATGCCTCGAATAAGCCTGTAAGAGCCTGTAAGACCTTATCCCTGTCCCTGGAAAGAGGAAGTCAAGTTCCAGCCATTTCAGGACAAACCTTTCCCAGGGCTGGGCAAAGAGGTAAGGTGACCACCGAAGACCTCCAGTGGCCAGTGGTGAGCACAAAGCCAGCTGGGTTGCCCAGCAAGTGCTCACCAAATAGACAGTGAATGAATGAGTGAGTGGCAGCAGCTGGCAAGACGCAGGCACTGCTGAGATTGGCCTCGGGCCTTTGTTGTGCTTGTGAGGTGGGAGACCAGTTCTCAGAAGAAGCTGCGGAACATTGGCACAGGCAGAGCTACCCTAGGAGAGTTCTGAAACGGAAGCACAGACAAGAGCTGAGGGTGAGGGAAGAGTCGCCGGTGCCTTGATCAGCAGCCCCCAGCCTTGTCAAAGCACAAGGATTCGGGAGTCAGAAACACAAACCAGAATAAACAGTCTGAAGCGTCGGTGGAATCAAAAACTCACACACACTTAATACGAAAAAAATGCTTGCAATCTAGTCCTTGAGACAAGGGCCTTAGTCAGTGTGAAACTGCCTCTCCTCTCTCCTCTTATTCCTCTCTCCCTCCACTAGGGAATGAGGACTCAAGGTAGCCCTGCAAAGCAGCTTGGTATTTCTGGCATATAGTCCGGTGCTATGTGATAAGAGATATAAAACTCTTTGTGTTCATTAGAACTAAGTTTGTCTGTAAGTGAAAGAAAATCTAAAATAACAGAGATTTAAACAAGATAGGTATGTATTCCTCTCATGTAAAACATTAGGTAAGCAGTCCAGAGCTAGGATGTTTGGAAGCCTTATTATATTGTTGTCCCACTCTATGTAGCTTCTACTTTTACATTCACCTCAGAGTCCAATATGGCTGCTTCAACTCTAGTCATCACATCTGCATTCCAGGCAACAGAAGAGGGGGAAAGTGAGAATGATATATCCCTTCACTTTAAAGGTATCTCCAAGTAAATTGCCTTCTCTACTTACGTCTCACTGTTCTGAACTTAATCATATGGCCACATCTAGCTATAAGGAAATTGGGAAATGTTCAGCTAAAACTCACACCCAGCTAAAATTCAGAGGCCAATCAACAGGCTTTGCTTCACTCTTGGACTCAAAGACTCCAGGATGGTGATAGATATCAAGGAAATGGTTCCCAAACCCTAGACCCATGGAAGTTTTCAGTAACTTAATTTAAAACAGAGATGACTTAGGGGTCTAGCACAGTGGCTCACATCTGTAATCCCAACTAGCACTTTAGGAGGCCAAGGCAGGAGTATTGCTTGAGCCCAGGAACTTGAGACCAGCCTGGGCAACATAGCAAGACCCCCATCTCTACAAAAAATTTAAAAATTAGCTGGGCATGGTGGTGTGTGCCTGTAGTCCCAGCTATTCAGCAGACTGAGGTGGGAAGATTGCTTGAGCCCAGGAGTTCAGGGTTACAGTAGGCTATTATTGCACCACTGCACTCCAGCCTAAGTAACAAAGCAAGAACCTGCCTACAAAAAAAAAAAAAGAGGGGACTTGGAAAGAAGTCAACATAAGCATATAAATAAGTCAGCTCTGACCATTAAAATGATCATAATATGATAAGGCCCCGGAAGATGGTAGGTAGTTAACATATGTCCACAACACAGCACATAGAAATGTGTACAGGAAGTAACACTCAGTGAAAAAAGAAACATAAATTAACATGTGCTCAGAGTGGGTGCAGATTCAAAGAGATAAAAGCATTTGGTGCTTTAGTTTTCACTATTTTTGTGTGTCTATGTGTAAAGTTTTTAAGTATGTAATAAAAAACTTTTTTGGAAAATCAATAGCACATGCATGCACACACAGGCGTGCACACACACCACATACATACAGGTAATAGCCCCCCACCCCCTACAACCCAAAGAGATAAGAACGGTCAGGTAGCCTGACAACAAGCCCAGGAGGCAGAGATCGACACTCGACTTAATAGAGGAGGAGGAAGACGGGTTCCAGCAGGTTCAGGTTCAGTGCCTTGCCCCAGGTCACCCAACCACTAAGTGGGATAGCAGCCCTGTGGTCTTCACCACCACGGTAAAAGTCAAACTTGCCCACCCGCAGCCAAATGGACCCCAATCCTCTTTCCAGGCCCCTCTCACACAGAACCCCGCCCTGCCCCCATGTCAGGCTCCGCAAGGCTCCCACACACTTGTCCTTTGCCCCCTTCCCACCCAGTGCATCTTTCCTATCTGGAACACCCTTTCTGCATATGCCTGATTGCAGTGGTTAAAAGCCCACTTATCCTTCAGACCCAATTCAAATGCCACCTCTGCCAGGGAGTCCTCCCTGCTCACCCAAGCGTTCTAGAGCCTCAGCACCTTTTGATATAGTGCCCTGTACTTTAATTATGTGCACATTTCTCTTATTTTTCCTATTGGATAAACTGGAAACTCCTAGATGTTCAAGTGTTCAGTAAATAGATGGGTGGATGGATGAATGAATGGATAGAGGGGTGGGTGAATGGATGGATGGACGGGTAGATGGGTGTGTAGACGGTTAGATGGGTGGATAAGTAAACGGAAGGATGGTGGATAGATGGATAGGTGGCTGTGTGTATAAATGGTTAGGAGTGCGGGTGAAGATAAATGAAGAAGACATTCACTGGGAGAAGAATCCCTGAATATACTTTAAATGGACGCTCTGTCAAAAATGTCAGGAACAGAAAGAAGCATAATAAATGCTGTCACCAGGTGCCATCTGTACTGAGCTACGTCCTTGCTCTGAACTGCAACACCCCTAGAGGAATTTACATTATCAATCTCCAACACTGATTGAGATTAAGGAAGCTGGGGACACGGAGGTTAGGGAAAGAGGTCCCCCGTGAATTCTTTCTTGACAGCTTGATCCTTTAACCAGAGATCATCAGAGTGTGGATTTCAGATGCAAAGCCCTTCAGGTGGGTGAAGAAGCACACTTACTGACCCAGGGACAATTTAGCCCTGCAACCGTGGAGGAGGGGAAGGCTTCTCTGCCACGGTTGCGGTGCCCTCTGCTTCTTCTGGGCTGGCCTGCCCTCCCTCCCTCCAGCTTGTTTCTCTGGAAGCAGGCTCTTGCACCAGCCCCTGACACCTGGTGTTGAATGTCAGTTCTTGGCTTTGTTAAAGACCCCGGGGTCAGTGGCAAAAGGGGGCCACCTTCAGAGGGGAAGTGCCCTTTGGGACAGCCCCTTGCTGATGGCCCTGCTCCCCTGTGCCTCTCCTGGAATCTCTGGGCCCGGCCCTGGAGGCTGGCGCCATCACGCCATAGGATGTGGCCTGAGTGTGCACCGCCACTGTACATACAGAAGACAGGCCTTGACCGCAACCACTCCCCAGGCCTTTTGCAAGCTGGTTCCTTCTGTCAGACGGGTACTGGGTGGGGCGGAGCCCCCCCAGGCATTATTGGCAAGATGGGGCTCAGCAGCCACTTTCAAAGCTCCCGACACCAGCCTTGTTCCTGTCTTGGGGCAGCCCCCTCCACCCCTGGGCCGCATAGGAAAGTGAAAGGTGGATACAATGGCAGCTTCCAGACTCTTCCAGAAAGGCCCGAGGCTGACGCCACACAGTCAGTAAAGCCCTTCTGCTGCCATGTGAGCAGCCAAGCTGAGGAAGGGCTCCTCATGTCCACGCAGCCCTCTGTTTTCCTTCAAGGCCACACTGGCAGGCGGGAAGGACTGGCTTCACCATGTAACGCTGCGTTTGGGGGAGGGAGGCACACAGTGTCACCGCCGCCCCCACCTGCACAGGGACCGGACAGCCACAGCCTAGCAGGGAGCCCTTCCCTCAGCCTGGGCACTGGACTCACCCCTCCCTCTGTGGGGTGGCCCCTCAGACCTCATCCCTCCCCAGCCCTGATGGGCAGGCTTCCCAACGCCTGCTAAAGCCAGGGATGCAGCCCCTGGCCACCTTCACAGCTCCCACACGTGACAGTCACCCACGCTCCACCCCACCAATCCAGCCACACTCGAGAGGCCACTGCAACCTACCCAACGGCAGAGACACTGTCCCAACTTGCGTGCAGCTAGCACATTCTACCAGGAAGCCAAAGGCCTTGCCCCAGAGTGGGTTCCTAAAACCAAATGTACTTTATTCAAGACTAGTTTTTTTTTTGTTTGCTTGTTTGTCAAAATAAACCCAAAGCAATGAAGAAGACATTTCCTCTAGGCACGTGGTCAGGGTAAAAACCCAGAAGTCTCCTTTATGGGTTTTTGTTTCTTATGCACATATACCTGCATGTTCTAGACTGTTCCATAGGCTGCCCTTCCAGCTATCAGAAGGAAGAAGGGCTCCCTCATCTCCAGTGGGCACTTCAATCCCCTGAACTCCAGTGTTACTCTAGGACACAAGCCTCTGCTGCCCGTTGGCCAGTAATTTGGGGAATTACTGAATGTCAGACCAAGCATAGACCTTAGAGATCACTGAACTCATTTCTCAGATGGACAAACTGAGGTCCAGGGAGAAGAGGGGACTTGATTCCTAGAATGAAATCCCAAAACATGAGGGGACAGGACCCTAGAGAAATCCCCTAGCCCTACTGATGTCCTACAACATTGCAAATCCCCAAGCTTCTTCCAAATCAGCAAAGGACAGCTCTGCCCAGGAAAAGACAGTTTGGCAACCCTGGCTGATACACACACACACACACAGGAACACACAACACCACCCTTATTTTCCTAGTTTCTCAGTGGTCCAGCGACTTGCATTTGGGGCCCACTGACACAGCCAGGGTTCCCCCAGAACCTACATAGCCAGCTGATCTCCATTCCTCCGGCTGGGGACACAGCACCCACTCATGCTCCAGAGCTGGCTTCTCCTTCCCCATCCTCTGTCCCGGAGAGGCACTGAGAACACCTCTGGGGAAGGTAAGATGAAGGGAGGAGGGCTAAGCAGGTCCCTATCAATTCCCTGGGTGGCTTCCTCTTTCCAGACTAGGGAGGGGTGTGGCGACCTTGGGGAGGGGTCATCACCTGCTGCAAAGTGGAGCTGGGCTCCTCATCCCAGTCTTGGGCCTCCCGCCTGGACCTCACCCTGTGGTCTGGGCTGTCTTGGAAATACCTCCAGAAGTTTGCGTACTCCAGGACACAAAAGAGAAAGCTGTGCAGTGATTTTTAGAATCCCATTCAGTCTATTATCATCCTCAAGCATTTATTCAGTGCCAGCTGTATGCAGGACACAAAGATATGGTACTAAAAGACCTGATCCCTTTCTTTGCAAGTTTATAATCTAAGTAGGAAGATGTGATATCAAAGAGGCTTTGGCTTCCCTAAAATTGCTAGGAAAACAAGTGGTTCAAATGAAAAAGGGGATGAGTATTCAAACAGGAGGAATCCCTGTGAGCCGGCATGGGTGGAAGGCTTCGTGGAGGAGGTGCACTCTTTGCAAAGCACAGAAACAGTGCAGAAGCAACATCGCAGGCAGAAGGAACCTCATGGGCAAAGCCTTGAAGCTACAGGCAGTAAGTTCTGCATGTTGGGGAC
Organism: Lepilemur ruficaudatus; assembly: GCA_963574885.1. Classification (NCBI taxonomy): domain Eukaryota; kingdom Metazoa; phylum Chordata; class Mammalia; order Primates; family Lepilemuridae; genus Lepilemur; species Lepilemur ruficaudatus. The sequence goes on along the minus strand of CAUYRT010058074.1, from coordinate 15,952 downwards.
ACAGAAAAAGTGCATCTGTGTGTTGGCTTACAGCAGGGCTGGGCCGGGGCAGAGAGGACAGGGCTTCCTGGAGGGGCTTTTAAATAGGAGTGTGTGGCACCTGAGGGTGATTAGGGGGCTGTGGGGAGACATGCTGCTTTCCCTGCCCTCTGGCCACGCCACCAGAAAGGCTCACTGGAGGGTGGGATGGAGGGGAGATCAACCTTAGAAAGTCATTAAAGTTGCGATTTTCATCTTTTGCTTCAATCTTGAGGGAAACATCCATGTTTCAGACACCCCTGGGGCTGAGGAGCGGTTTGACTGCCTGGTTCTCAGAATAAACGGCAGGTTCGAGGTAACAGTTCTATTTGCCTTCTGTTCTCCCAAACCCTGTTATCTGGTAACACTCACTGGGAAAAGCAGCGAGCATCGTTCACTCCCGGGTCCTGCAGGGCGCACTCTCTCCCTCCCCAGCCCTGCCGTACACTTTCCCACCGCACCGTCAAGCCTTCCCTGGGGCACTTCTCTCCTCCCAGCCTGCCCTCCCCTCTGCTCATCTGTCACTGCCTAGATGACATGATCTCACCATGACGGGTGGAATCTTCCAGGGGGGCGAGAGGGACAGAATTTGTGGTGATCAGTCACCCATCTCCTTCTCTCTGCTCTGGCCCCGGGGCTGGGAGCAGGCACTGTAGACTGCCTCAGACTCTCATCTGCAAAATGGAGCTCAAGGGAGGCCTGAGGGGATGGTGAGGGTCTGGGGTGTCCTCTCTCAAATATCACACCTCTCTCTGCTTCCAGCAGAGACCAATTCCTGGTGAGTTTCCATTTTGGATTTCTGGATCTCCTGGGTTAAAATGCAGGTGCCTCGGGGCATTTTAAGCTTTTCACATTTGCTGCTTTGGTGGAGATCACTAAACCTGGACCCAGGCCCAGGGTAGGTAGGCACCAAGGGACAGGGGACATAGGAAGGAGGCCCTCAGGGATAAATGTGCTGAGACTCCCTCACCCCGAGCAGGCCCTGCACCCCCAGCCCCTTGCACTCCCAGCTGCTTCTCAGAGGTTGTGCTGGGGCTTTGGGGGACCCAGGAATGCAGTCCTGAGCTGGGGGTGGGGTAACCCTTTGCTGCTCATGGGCCAGAGTCTCTGTGAGGGGCTGGAAGGGTCTCCCAGCTGGGAGCACTAGCCCCTGAAAGCAAGGGAGCCCAGGTCAGGGAGCAGAGCCAGAGCTGCAAGCTCGGATGCTGAGTTCATCCCTGGCCCTGCTCTGGGTGGGCTCCACCCTGGAAGAGACCCTGTCTCAGCCTGGAGTGGGTGGGGTCTTCTCAAGGCTTCAGCAGGACCCCTTTTTTATAACAGGCCCAAGGCTCAGAGACTTGAGTTCCACCTCCAGCTCCCAGGACATTGGGGAAGGCACTTCCTCTTTCTGGGTCTTCTGTTTCCTCGTTGTTAAATTGAGGATTGCATTAGGTCAGTGCTAGCCACCTCTTTCCAACAGTGGAATCCTTTTTCAAATGAAATCTTAAGCAGACCTTCAATAGATCAAACACACGAAAATGCCACTGGTCTGCGTGCCACAGTGGGACAGGCGGGGCTGCCTGCTAGGCCTCTCCCAACTCCTGACAGCAACGGGCTTGAGCGGGTTCTGAGAGGTCCCATTCTCAGGTGACTCCACACAGCTCAGCATCTGTCCCTGAAGTGCTGGCCCCCTGGGAGTCACAGCCTCACCAGAGTCATCCTCCACTCTTTTTCTCCCATCTCACCTCCAGTCCAGCAGCAAACCCTTCCCGCCCTTGGGAACCCTTCCAACCCGAAAGGTCCCCCAAAATAAAGCAATAGTTTTAACAACAAACCAATATTCATCTAGCGCTAGGATGTACCAGGCCCTGTTCTACACAGGCCTGCGTTGGCTTGTTAACCCCAAACTGCCTGCGGGCAGCTGCTTAACTAAGCACTCAGCCCGTCCTCCTATGAGTCTATGAAGTCAGCGTCATTATGGCCCCAATTTACAGATGAGACAGAGGCCAGGTCCCTTGCCCAAGGTTACACAGTCAGCAACTGAAGGGATCACAGCCAACAAGTGACAATAACGGTAATAACAATAATAATAACTAGTAAAGGTTTCCCCTGTAGGCCAACCTGCTAAACTCTTTTTATGCATTTAATCTTCAAAACAACTACAAAGGGTAGTTACTATTACTTATCCTCATTTTATGGGTAAGTAAACTGAGGCACAGATAGGTTAAATAACTGGCCCAGTAATGAACAAAGAAAGGCAAGAGGAAGTGGGTCAGGCCAGGTCATCCCTGGGGAAAAGGGAAGTAGGTGAGGTCAGGGCCCTCGCCCCTCACCTCCTGGAGAAACTCCTGGCCGGCTCCACTCTGCACTCCTGGGTGTGGCAGATACTTGCCCCTGGCGGGGGTGGGGGTGGGGTGGGGGTATTCCCCAAAGGAATTCCCACCCGGATGGCGTTTATCTCTGCAGAGGTCACTTTCAAGGAAAAGCAACCAGCATCCAGAATTTCCGGGCTGTGTTGGGAGAAGGCGGTGACATTCAGATCCCGATGAGCCTCAGCGCCCCTCCAAGCCCCTCCCAGCCGAGCGGGAGCCAGACCCCTCCAGCTGCCCTCCAAGCCCCAATCCGGCACTGCAGGAGACGGCCCAACTCTCCTGTTTCACAGAGCAGAGAACTGAGGGCCTGGGAGATGAGGTCACACAGCTAGGCCAGGCAGCGGCGGGGTGTCCATCACTGGAGCAGGCCCGGGACTTTTAAACCAGAAGGCTGGGATGGCTCCCCTAGACGCGCCCTGAAAGGTTCTGACAGGCTTTCCCAGGAATCTGCCTCAGTCCTGGCGCCTCCTCAACGTTGACCTGAAGCTTCCCGGACGCCCTCTGGGCTGGGAGGACCTTCTCCGGGACCTTCAGGCATGGCTGAGAGCCCTGCCGAGCTGTCGCGAGGGGTGGGGCGGGTGAAGAGGTTCGGGGAGCTGGGGCGGGACGGTGGAGGGAAGGGTATGAAACTAGACCCGAGGGACGTCTCCCGAAGTCCCTTTCCAAACTGTTCGCTTTCACGCCCTCCAAGCTGCACCTTCTCCCCCTAGAACCCCACAGTCTGTGCGCAGCCCGTGTGCCCTGGACCCTCCCCAAGCACCAGGCTCGCCAAAGGCCAGTCCGAAGGTCACTGTCCCTGGCCAGGGCAGAGGGGCGGGGGAGGGGATCCTGGTGGGCCCTCGGTACAAGCAGGCGGGTCAGCTGCAGAGCCGCAGGCGCCCCAAGTTGCGAGGGCCCGGGTCTCCCACTCCACGCCCGGCCGGACCCAGAGCCCAAGGGCGCGCGCGGGGACTCTGGTAGAGCGGCGGGTGCAGCAGGCTGGCGGGGCCGGACCGCGCGTATTTTCATCCAAAGTTCAGGCGGGGCAGGAGCCTAGGGAGGCGGCCGCGTCCACGCGAGCAGCCCCAGCTCTGACAGGTAGAGACGCACTCCCTCGCAACCCGCCCGCCCAGACGCCAAAAGTGTGCGCTGGTTTTCCAGAGAGGAATGTCTGGCCTTAAAAGTTAAGCTAAGTCGTCGGGTCCTGCAGAGTCACCAGGGCCGCCCCCTTCCCCGCAGAACCCGGGTCTGGCCTTGGCCGCGGCGGTGGGGTTTGGGGGGCGGGTCCGTTTCGGCCGACACCCGCGAGGTCCCGCGGCCAGAGGTCCCCCCCTGGAGCTCCAAGGGCTCTCGGGGCCGGGGAGGTGCAGCGGGGCGAGCTGGACGCGGGCCGAGCAGGGCCCTGAGGGATCCCAGGGAGGGAGGGGGCGGCCGCCCCGACTTACCCCGCGGGGTCCCCGCGCGCGGGCGCCCCGGCCGGTCGGATCATGCCGCCAGCAGCTCCGGGACGGTGGAGGGAGGGGCTCAGACGCGGGTCCGCGCGGAACGCGGAGTCCCCGGCGCCCGCATGCCCCGGCGCTGGCCCTCGGGAAGGGCCGGGCGGGCGCCGCCGCCACCCCGCGCCGAGTGGGGAAGCCGCCGCCGCGCTCTGGGGCGCTCGCTCCCTTCTACTTCCTGTATCGGAGCGAGAGGGACTTTCAGGAAGAGGCTGGCCTTGGTGGTCAAGGGTTTTTTTGTCAAAAGCCATTCGGCGTCGGCTCGCGGCCCGGAGCCCCCCTGGGGCACACGGAAGCTCCGGCGGCCGCGCCCCCGGGGCCGGGCCTGGCGGCGGGCGGTGCCGGACCCAGGCGCTGCGCGGGCGCCCAGCCTCGGGGGTGCCGCCTCCGCTGGCCGCGGCTGTGGCGCGGGCTGCCCGCGGGGCTCCCCCAGGGGAAACTTAGAGAAGTCTCCGACTTGGCGTGGGGCTCCGCGGGAAGGAAGGCTCTGTCCGCTCCTGCCCGCAGCGACCGCGGGCCGGCAGGTGGGGCGTCCCAGAGCTCTCCGGGTAGGGAGCCACCGCCTTGCGCCCGAAGGAGCCTCGAAATCGTCCAAGGGCAGCTCCAGAGCAGAGGCAGGGTGCCTCCTCCACATCCCAGGTATCCGCGCTGCCTCCTCTTGGATGCCTCCTCTGACGATAAGCTCATTACCGAACAAGGCCAACTGCTCATCCATCAAGCCTGGTATCTAACTCACCTGTGCTAGGTACCTCACCTAGATGGGGGCAAAGGGAGAAGGCCAGCCAGCTCACACAAATACAACATCCGCAGCAACCCAAGTAGGACGGGGAGGCCTCTCTTCTAAGTGCCCAGGTCTCAAAAATGCCTCCTGAGCCCAGTCTGTCCCCAGAGCATTTCACAGAGTGACTGAGCAGGACTGGATCCTATGAGGGCACCTCAGTCTAACGCAGGGTTTCTCTACCTGGACACTATTGGCATTTGGGGCCAGATCATGCTTTGTTATTGGGGCTGTCTTCTGCATTGTGGGATGTTTACCAGCACCATGGCCTCTACCCACTAGATACCAGTAGCATCACCCTCTCCTTGTAACAACCAAAGATGTTTCCAGACATTGCTACGTGGGGGGGGGGGGATCACCCAGGTCTGACACCTTCATTTTATAGATAAAGAAACTGAGGCCTAGAGAGTGGAGGTGACTTGCCTGAGGACACACAGCAAGGGGAGGCCAGACAGGACTGTTCTGAGGACTCTGTGAAAGCACCTCAGGGCTCTCTGTCCTCCAGGTCTCTACCCTGCTGCTCTCTTCCCACACCCTCTTCCCAGTATTGTCGCCAAATCAGCCTATCAGAAAGAGAGAAAGAAAAGAATCCACCAGTGAGCATTCAAAGCACGGCCTCCGCGTGGGAACCTGCAATGGTGTGGCCACATTGGGAAGAAGTCTGGCAGGGCCTGAAATAGTTAAACATTGAGTTGTCATACAATCCAGCAATTCCACTCCTAGGTATGTACAGACGGGAAATAAAAACATATGACCACACAAAAGCTTATACATGAATGTTCATAGCAGTGTTGTTCGTAATAGCCAAAAGGTGGAGACAGTACAGTGTCCATCAGTTGATGAATGATACACACAATGTGGTATATCCATACAATGGAATATTATTAGTCCATCAAGGAGAATGAAATACTGGTGCGCACGCTACATCACGGATGAACCTCAAAAACATTGTGCCAAGTGAAAGAAGCCAGTCACAGAGGACAACATTCCATTTACGTGAAATGTCCAGAATAGGCAAATCCATAGAGACAGTCAATTGACGGTTGCCAGAGGCTGAGAGGAGAGAAGAGAAGGAGGAATGACTGCTATTGGTTATGAGGCTTTTTGGGGGGAGATGATGAAAGTTATCTAAAATTGATTGTGGTGATGGTTGCACAACTTCGGGGCTGTACTAAAAACCATTGAATTCCATGCTTTAAGTTAGTGAATTGTATACTATGTGAATTATATCTCAATAAAACTATTTACAAAAAAAAAGGTACAGCCTCCAGGGAGGCCACTGTGACTGCCCCAGGCCACACCACATCCCCCTCTGCCCAGATTCCTGCAGGCTCTGCTCATGGGCAGAGCCACGCCCCACTGACATTTCCTCTCCTGCAGAAGCTGCACCGTCTCCTTCCTCGATGGGAGTCATCTTCACCAACCCCTCCCTGTAGCTCCCTGTTTGAATTCAAACTCAGACTTTGAGGATAGCCTCACGTTCAAATCCAACCCCAGGGCCTTCTAGCTGTGTGGCCTTGGGCAAGACTCTTCCTGGAGCCTCACCTTGCTCATCTGTGAAAGTGATGAGTAGCAATGAGTGGGCGGGTGAGAAGACACCCCCTTGGGGCACCATTGTTATCCCCTAGTTTTTCCTAAAACTGCAGGCCACTTCCCGGGCCTCCTCAAGGAAGTGGTCTATGCAACTACTGCACCTAGAAAAGTCCTTTAGGCCCTTCCAGGCTGATGTGCACTGTCAGTGAGCCACTCTCCCATGCCCCCTGCCCCCCGAAAAATGGTTTCCTTCAGCTTCCTGGGCAGCTGCTGAGAAATACAGGACAAGCCTCTCAAAGCCTGAGTTCTGTGGGACCCGCCCCAAGGCTCTCGCCAGATCCCCACGGAGGCCCCCTCAAGGCGCCGCTGCTCACCTGCTCTGAGAAGCCAGAATTCTTCAGGTGGGCGCTAGATGAGGCCCCACCATGCCTCTGTCGCTGCTAAATGACCATAGAGGAGATGGTCAAGACTCCAGAGTTCTGAGCAGCCCCTTTTAGTTGTGGCCTCTCGCTCACCTGGCCTAGCTTGCCTCAGCCCTCTTCCTGGGTCCCCTTTTCACTCCCAAGTCGTCATACCCCCCACTCTCCTCCCTCAGCAGGGATCTCAGGACTCCTGATGGAAGGAAATATCTGCTATTGTTTGGGTCTGCAAGCGCCTTCCCCTCTACCCTCACCTCCTTTAGTAATAGTAGCCTTTTTCCCTTTAAGATACCACCCCTGCCCTCTCCCACACTGATCTATTGGGTTCAGGTGCTGATGACAGCGCTTTACCTCCATTTTAGAGGACCACCTAATTCTAGTCTGGCCAATCGGAGCTCTACATTTGCCAGTGACCGTGATTGGTTCATGGATGAGCATATGACCCAAGCTGGACCAATAGGGGACTTTTTGCTGTGTGAAGGAATCCTCGCATCTTCCCCAGTCCAAAGCCAGGGTTAAGCTGGCGGCGTACGAACTTGGGGCGGGCAACTGCCACCTGAGCCACCATGTGGTAGAATTCTCCTAAAGAAGAAAGCCAAGATGGAGAAAAGCAATAGGCTGGGCAACCTAGAGCCTGGGGCCTACATGTGGCCTTCTGGATCCTGGAGTGTGGCCTTTTGACTGAATCTAAATTGCACAGAACTAATCCTTTTAATAAAGGGGCCCCGGGGCGCAGGGGAGCCTGGAGTCTCATGTGCTCACAGCCTGCTGCACCATTAGACACCTCCGTTAAAAGAAACAATACAGAATTTAAAATGCTTTTCCTTTTTTTCTGCTTATGAAATTAGGTTATATAGAATTTTTAATCTTCTTTTCCTGTCTTAAAAACTCAAACGCATCTGAGGGAGGTTTCTGTTAGTGTTCACTGGTAGACTGCAGGCTCTGCTTGATGGCAGCCTCTCCCTCCATCTTCCCTTCCCAACAGAGCCCCACGGGAAATGCAGGGCACTGCCTATTAGGATAACTTCCGGAGTGTTTAATAGATGTGCAGGTGGGGACGTACAGGGGAGGGTGCTGCAACCCCCAAATCTGTTATCTTCCTCAACCAAGAGGATGAGGAGGGAGTGGTCACCAGATCCAGGAGAAGAGAATCCTGTCCTGCAGAAAGACCACCAGGGCACTGGAGCAGGCCCCTTCAGTCCAGGGACCAGCTCACGGTGACCCCGAGGAAGGCAGCCATGAAAATAAAATGCTCTGCCTCTCCTCCCTCCCTGGAGTCTCCTGCAGTGGGTCCCCAAGTTGCCAAACCCAGCTGGAAGCCATAGTACTTGGGAGTCATTGGTTAGTCCGCATGGATCAGCCTCCATGGGTGTGGAGAAAGGTGGTGGTGGGGGGGGGGAGGGATGGGCCAGAGAGCAAGACTGTGGAATGAGACAAACTGGGCTCCGGTCCTACTGGACCTCTGGCTGTGAACCTTGGGCACATTATTCAAGGCACCAGATGTGTGAGTGAAGCGTCTTGGACCCTACAGGCCAGCCCATCTGTTAGCTAAATGCCAATGTCACATGGGACATGAGAATCACTAGATGAGCCCTGGCTGATTTCCTGACCAATAAAATCCTGAAATAAAATAAAATGGTGCTGTTTGGGACATTTTGTTTTAGGTAACCAGGAAACAGCTCATCTTGTGGGTTTTCAATCTTCATCTGACCTCCAGCAGGGTCGCCCATCTCCAGTCCCTGTTACTTTGGAGAAATCTTGAAAGAGTGGAGAGGGACGCTTTATTATTGCAAAATCAATTAGCGTCCTTAGGGTCAGATGGGAACGAAAATGTCTGCACCAGGGTTGGGGTGCACTGGGAACCAGGCTCTGGCAAAACGGGCAGCGTCTTCTCTGTTCCCGCTGACGGCTCTCCAGCAGGCATGAGGCCTGGGCATACAAGGCCTTACAATTTAACAAATGCTGGAAATCTGATTTTCTAAAAGGAAAGGTTCAGATTTTTGAACAATTATACTGGCTGAAGAAGCACTCTGGAGGTCCTGGTCACCTGTGGCATCATCTGGTTTGGCATCTAACCCTGGTCTCCTGACCGCCTTCTTCTCTGAGACTCCAGGTGGCAGGAAGGTGAGTCTGAAACAGGTGTAGGTGCGCCTTGTGGTACTCAGGGGTGGTCAGGGATTCCCCTGATTCTGGAAGGGATGGGGTCTGGGCTCACATACTCAGGGTCTCTCCCCTAGGACCATATGGGCTTTCTTCAGCGTGGCTCTCTGCGATTCTCTGCCTCATCGTACCCGCTCTGCAGCTCCCAGCCTTCCTTCCTCCCTCTCTGTGCACAGAACATCCTGCAACCCCCAGGTTTGCATGACTCAGTCGCAGCTATGTAGAGACTGGCCAGCATCCCGCAATCCCAGTTCCTGATTCTCAGGAAGGATAATCTGATTGGCCTATCTTGGCTGGGAAGGGTGGGCAATCTCAGAGAGGGTGCTAAGGAGCTGAGGAAACACCCCAAAAGCTTTGCAAGCAGCCCCAACCTGTATTATTGGGTAGCTTCTTGTCTGAAGTCTCTGTGTCCCACTCCCCCTTGGCCAGCTCCACCCATCACTGGGGCAGAAACCAGAGGCTTTCAAGATCTTTCTCAGGGAATCCGTCTCCTGCCCAGAGAGCCAGCTGCATTTGCTCGTCTGACTCCAAGGTCCATTTCTGAAGCCTGTCTGCTCCCAACTGAAGTGCCCTATTAACCTGCACTTGTTACATATTTCTAGACACTGTAAGATTCTCATTGCTTCAGTTATCCTTAGCCTGGGTGCAAGCTCCTTGGGAGCAGGGAACACATCTTCCTTTTAAATATTTTCTCCACCCTTCCCCCCAACATCCAGTAAAGGTCTCTGCAAACAGCAAGTATTTAATAAGCTCTTGTTGGCTAAATAGAAAAGACTTGTAACCAAGAACAAAGGCATCCCCATTCCTGAGTTCTGTGTCATTCCAAGGGTTATCCCTAGACTGTGCTATCAGATGAACTAAAATTAGGGCCGAGAATGTCCTTAGTTCAAATAGTCTACAAAGTTACTGATAACAGTGAGGCATTAGGAGGTCATGAAGTCCTGTTCTTGAGCAGCTGAGACACTCATGGGATGAGACATGCCACAAGAAAATGCTCGAGTGTCACAGAAAACCCTGACTCTAAGTGGATTGAGTGCAAAGGAAATGAAGTACCTCATTTAACTTAAAGCCTATAGATAGGGTTGGTGCGTAGTTATTGATTGCGGTGTAACAAATTATCCCCAAATTTCATGGCTTAAACCAACACACATTTATTACCTCATCATCTCTGTGAGTTGGAGTTAGGCACATGCTGATGGCCTCCTTTGCTTCAGTCTTGTAGGGCTGTAGTCAAGTTGCTGGCCAGGGCTGAGGTCTCATCTGAATGCACAACTGAGGAAGGATCCTGCTTCCAGACTCACATGGTTGTTGGCAGGACTCAGTTCCTTGAGGCCTGCTGGACTGAGCACCTCAGTTCCTTACTGGCTGTGGTCGGGGATGGGGGGGCCTCCCCTCAGTGCCTTGCCATGTGGAAATCTCCAACATGGCCACTTGCTTCAACAAAGTGTGCAGGCAATAGAGAGTGTACTTGCAAGGACACAAGTCCCAGTTTTATATATAACCTAATTACATAAGTGACATCCTATCACACTTATTAGAAGCAGGTTACAGGTGCTGCCCACACTCACTGGAGGGGGATTTAACAAAGGTATGAAGACCAGAATCATTGGCAGCTGTCTGAGAACTGCCTAGGACAGGCAGGCTCCATGTGCAAAACAGCCAGGGACTCAGTGTTGCCATCAGTCACTCAGGGTTGGTCTCTCTACTCTGACCTCTGCAGTGTTGACTTCATCCTAAGGCTGCTTCTCCTATGGTTCCAAGATAGCTTCCAATGACAATTAGGGTCATGTTCTTTGGGTCCTTCTGCAGGAAAGGGGGAAAAAACACTCTCCTAAGCATGGACTAGGATTCTATATAGTGTGATTGGCCAACTTAGGTCACATGCCTGCCCCAGTCACCAAGGGAATGTCATGCACTGATTGTCTTAGGTTAATAGGATTTATACTTGGTCCTGGGGTTGGGAGTGATCTTAGATCAGGTTGGGGAGAAGTTGAAACTTTATCACAATTAAGATTCTGTTGGGAAAGAAAGACACGATGGATATTGGCCCTAGAATAGAATGTTGCCCACTACATTCATATAGAAATGACCAAAAAAAAAAAAAAAAAATTCAAGTCCAGTGTATATAAGAAAACTTTTGGGGCTGATAGGTATGTTCATTATCTGGAGGCAGTGATAGTTTCATGGGTGTGTGCACATATGAAGACATCAGATTATACACTTTAAACTTGTGCAATTATTATATGTCAGGCTTCAAAACAGCCGTTTTTAAAGGCATGTCATATCTTTAGCTACTATGTTGTGAAAAGCACAAAAAGCTAAGAAAATATTCTTCCAATTTTCAAAAACTATTGTCTGATTCTACTGCAGATTCATTCATGTCATTGAAAAATGAGTGAAGTTCTGACTTATGTCTTTGTTGTTTTGCTTTGGTTGCACCCATTTAGTGTAAACAAAAATGTGCTCATTTACAGCATTCATGTTGTTCATCAATTGCAACCATAGGTTGGGTACAGATACAAGAGTTTGGGAAAAGTCAGTAAAAGCACCTAGGAAAATCAACTGGCTATGTGGAATTTATAGTAAAGAGTATTATATGTGTTATTATTTAAATAAACAAAGCCATGAGTTATAGTTATAACTCAAGTCACTCCGACAGTATGGTTTATAAAATTTCAGCATAAGGGAGTCATTTTTCAAGATCTTTTTCTTTGCTTCCTCCCACCCAGGGAAGGACAATCAGGAAAATCAAGGAAGTTTTGGACAAGGAGGAGGTAGTCCTTGAGTGGTCCTTGAAGGACCCAGCCCTTAGTACTGGCCACAGGGAGGGGGGAGGCAGCAGGCTCAGGAAGGCTCTGGTTTTCCTGGCTATCACATCCTCCCCCTTGGCAGCACTTGAAGTGAGGGAATGAAAGACACTGAAACAGTGACCTCTGGGAAACAAAGCCACATTTTTGGCAAAAGGCCAGATGATTAATCATTAGCAGCTCATCATCTCTAAGTTGGCTCATCTACCAGAAGGCAAGCCAGGAGGCTGGGGCTTTCCTCCGGGAAGCAGAGGTCCTGCTGTGTCAGGCACTGCAGTCCTACTGTGCGCCAAGGCTGGGGGAGGGCTCCAACGGCAAGGACACAAAAGACATGATTTCTGCCCCTCCCTCAGGAACTTGTGTTCCGGAAGGCAATCTTTAACCAATTCATTAACGTAGGTTGGAGGCTCGGATAATGAATACATGGGGAAAGAATCTGGGTACACAGTATCAGTTATTCATTTATGCATAACAAATTACCCTCTAATTTAACGGGGTTAAATAACAATGAACTTTTAAAAAAATAGTTTCTGTGAGTCAGGAATTCAGGAGTAGCTTAACTGGTTGGTTCAGGCTCAGGATCTCTTATGAAGCTGCAGTTAAGGTGAAATTAGGCAGCCATTTTGGGCTATGAGGCAGAAGCTATATGCTGAGGAAGGCAGAGCAACAACAGAGAAGGAGACTGGGTCACTGGCACCGTGGAGTGCCACACCAGCCCTGGACTAAGCACCCTCATCTTCTTCCACATGAGAGAGAAATAAAATCCTATCCTGTTTAAGCCACTGTTATTTGAGGGTTTCCTAGAGTAGGAGTTCAACAGGGAGAAATTAGGCAGGGCATGTGAATGGGAGATGTTATAAGGAAAGGCCTAGAGGCAGGATCTTACTTCCCTCTCAAGATAGTGATGGGGGAAACTGAATTACAGGCACACCGCACTTTATTGAGCTTTGCTTTATTGTGCTTTGCAGATATTGCATTTTCTTACAAAGTGAAGGTTTGTGGCAACATGGTGTTGAGCAGGTCTATCAGTGCCATGTTTCCAACAGCATGTGCTCACTTTGTGTCTCTGTGTCACGTTTTGGCAATTCTTATAATATTCATAATAGTTCACACTTTTTCATTATTATTATATCTGTTATGGTGATCTGTGTTTTTTTTTTCTTCTTCTTCTTTTTTGAGATGGAGTCTCACTACATTGTCCAGGCTGGTCTCAAACTCCTGGCCTTAAGCGATTCTCCCCACCTCAATGTCCCGAGTAGCTGGGATTATAGGTGCACACTTGGCTGTGATCAGTGATCTTTGACGTCACTATTGTAATTGTTGCGGAGTGCCACACCTGCACCCATTTAAGATGGCGAATTCAATTGATAAATGTGGCGCGTGTTCTGACTGTTACACTGACCCGACATTCCTCTGTTACTCCCCCTCTCCCTGCTATGCCCTGAGACACAACAATATTGCAGTTAGGCCAATTAATAACCCTGCAATGGTTCAAGTGAAAGGAAGAGTCTCACCTCTGTCACTTTAAATCAAAAGCTTTGTGGAACCATGGGCGACGAGGACTCAGAGGGGTGGAGGGTTGGGGGTGGGAGCGGGTGGATGAAGGGCAGTGGCTTGGTGGGTACACCGTGTGTTACTTTAGTGATGGATGATTTTGAGGAGTTCAAGATTTCAGGGGGGGAAGTAAGTGCAGATGTGTTGCAAATAACAAGAGAACTAGAATTAGAAGTGGAGTGTGAAGATGTGACCGCATTGCTGCATCTCATGATAAAACTTGAATGGATGAGGAATTGCTTCTTATGGATGAGCAAAGAGAGTGGTTTTTCTCGAGATGGAATCTACCGCTGGTGAAGGTGCTGTGAACATTGTTGGAATGACAACAAGGGATTACGAATATTACCTAAACTTAGTTGACAGAGCAGCAGCAGGCTTCGAGAGGATTAACTCTAAGTTTGAAGGAAGTTCAACTGTGGGTAAAACGCTGTCAAACAGCATTGCATACTACAGAGAAATCTTTCACGAAAGGAAGACTCAATTGCGGCAAACTCCATTGTTGTCTTATTTTAAGACGTGACCACAGCCGCCCCAGCCTGCAGCAACTGCCACCCTGATGCGTCCGCAGCCATCAACATCGAGGCAAGACTCTCCACCAGCAGAGAGATTACAACTGGCTGAAGGCTCAAATGGTCAGTAACATTTTTTAGAGACACAAAAATTTTGTTTTGAAATTAATGTATATACATTGGGTTTTTTAGACATAAAGCTATTGCACATGTAATATAAACAAAGCTTTTAGTTGCACCGGGAAACCAAAAATTGTGCGTGACTCGCTTTATTGCAGTGGTCTGGCCCTGAACCTGCAATGAACCCACGACAATATCCGCAAGGTTTGCCTGTCCTGCCCAGGCTGGCGTAAGCGCCTGCCATTGAGAGGCGCTGCGATTGCTAATAATCTCTGCTCCCCACTTGCCTTTTGACGGCATCTGAAACTCCTTTGTGGAGGATGCTTAGCAAAAGAGGCGTTTCGTAACTGCGTGAGGTGATTGGTTTCTATCTCACTTCTCCCTTTTGGGAATATTTACTTCCTCTGAAAATCAAATGCAGTGTCCTCCAGCCATGTTTCGTGTAAGAAAAACCAGGATGGTTCATTTGAAATCTCCAGGGGCAACGAGCGGATCACTTTGAGGGGAAATCTGATCCCACTCGGGGCTTCTCAACCAGTCTTGGCCTGTCTTCTGCTGTCACCCCAGGAGAGAGCCTGCAGACAGGTGTGTGCTCAGCAGGCGGCTCCTAGGACCTCAGGCAAGAACATTCCCAAAGCAGGATTCATTTCCTTAAAGAGTTGCTGAGGGTGGCTCAGTGCTCAGGGCATGGGAGCTCTGGCCGCTTCAGCACCACACAGCCCAGGTTCCCACCTCAGCCCTACTCTTGCTGGCTGTGTGACCTTCGGCAAGTTTCTTAACCTCTCTGGGCCCAGGTTTTCTTTTCTGGGTGATGTGCAGATTCGTACTCACCCCACACAGCTACTTATGAGGATTACATGGAAAGTGGTCAACAATGTGTTTTGCTTAGTTGGCTCACGACAAATGTCAGTTTCCCTTTATTGATTTATTTTTGCCTTCATTGATTTTTATAAGAGTAGAACAGATGTCCGGCTCTGTGGGCTCTTCAATGCCTTCCTCCGGTGTCCTGCCCTGACAGGGATGCCAAGAGGTGTGTCTGGGGAAGTTTGGGTTCAATTCAGCTGTCCTTAGTTAACTTGGACACCTTATCCAATGCCTTGGATAAAGTGGCGTTGAGGACCAGACAGGAAGACATGATGTCCGTGCCTTCCAAGGGTCTCATTGACAGAAGCTGTAGCTGCTGAATGCAGGGTGTGATCCTCACAGGACAGGGCAGGCTACGTAATTTTGGGGACCCAGTGCAAAATGAAAACAATTGACTCCTTGCTCAGAAAGTATTACGGATTTCAAGGCAGCATTAAGCCTGGTGTGGGACCCTTCTAAGTGTGGGTCCTCTCTCAGCACGGGCTCTGTGCCACTGCCTGGGTCGCATGCCCAAGAAGCCCTGGCCTTGGGTGACCAGCCAACAAGAAGTTCAGTCCCAGCTTGAACTTCTCTGCCCACTAAGCCTCTAGTGATCCTGGTTGGACCTACGGACCCCTCAACCTCCAACACTTCCAGCTCCCTGGTCCAGAAGGCCCAAGTCAGCCCCTGGTTGCAGGTCAGCGGCCCCACGGGAGGTCCTGGGGGTCCTACACGTGGGGGAAGCCTCCCTGCATGCCCAGCGTGCTGCCCTTCCTGGACTCTGCCGGCCAGCCCAGCTGGCCCCAATTGCCACTGGTATGGCCTCTTCCAGGGGCGGGCCCAAGGTGGGGAGTGGCAAGAGTGCTCAGCCCCCTTTGTTCCCCAGGCTGTTACCTCACACGCTCCCCTCATCCTGGGGCAGAAATTGCAGTCACCTCCTCCCTGTCCCCAAGCCCCAGGGCTGAGCCTCAAGGTGAGCCCGAGAAACCTTCACCCCAGCCCCCCAAGCCCTAGTTCTTGATGTACTCACTAAGCTGAGAATCCCCGCCACTCCCAAGCCTGTTGTTCAAACTTCAAAACATCCAGGACATGCCCTCCTTGCCCTGGGCAGACCCTCCTTCCACAGAGAAGGCAGTGAGGGCGCAAGAGCGAGAACTTTGGATGGAGCCGCTCATCTTCGTTGCACGGTGGCCGTGCTTTGTCTGCAATGACGGTGGCCGTGCTTGGGTGTCACTAAGTTGGAGGCACCAGGCCAGGTGACAGGGATACCGTACCTCACACGATGGGCTCAGCAACTCCGTGCAGGAGGTTTACCATCCTATGTTTGCAGAGGACGGGACAGAGTCTCCGAGAGGCTGAATCACATATAGCCATAGCCAACAGCC
>CAUYRT010058071.1:0-28300 GCA_963574885.1 Lepilemur ruficaudatus | reverse complement strand
CTGCCTCAGCTTCCCGAGTAGCTGGGACTACAGGCATGTGCCAACATGCCCGGCTAATTTTTTCTATACATTTTTAGTTGGCCAATTAATTTCTTTCTATTTTTAGTAGAGACGGGATCTCGCTCTTGCTCAGGCTGGTTTCGAACTCCTGACCTTGAGCGATCCTCCTGCCTCGGCCTCCCAGAGTGCTAGGGTTACAGGCGTGAGCCACCGCGCCCGGCCTGCATTTCTTAGTTTTAAACTGAAGCGTAACTGTTCAAATTATAGAAGCTATTTTAATTTATTGATTTTTTTCCCTTCTTCTTCTTTTTTTTCTTTTTTTGGCAGAGTGGCCAAATTGAGGGAAAGTGTCCTTCTTTTGGTCAAGAAATGGTGAGATTCTGTCGCTCACACTGAGGCCGGGGATCCGATTATTTAGGGAACCGGGTATTTTTTGTTGATGAGCAAAATGAAATCCTCTGAGAGCGAAATCGATCCTTCGCAGAGACCCTAGAGCATCGATCCTGGTGCACGCTGACGGGCAGAGGCTGTTTAGCTATTTGGAATGACGGCCCGAGGTGAGGCAGGAGTTGCCAGAGTTTTAGGGTTTTGGTGTTTATCGGCAAGCCCCGCGCTCCCGCGATCAATCACACTTTGGGACCCTGCGTGCCGTGGAAACGAAGTTTTCGGTTATCCTCGCGTAATAAATTGAAGCCATACCCCTGAGCAGAATTGTCTCTGAGATTCCAATTTGCCTTGTTAGAAGTGTTGTTTATACAGCAGTTAGCAAAAAAAAAAAAAAAAAAAAAACACGCCAAGTAATTACGTGCAGAATTCATTCTAAGCAATTCTTTCTCCCCCGCCCCATTCTTCATTGGTTTTCCATCTTCATTGCCCGATATTTTTGGGCGATCTCAGCAGAAACACGACCTGGCGAGATGTGGCTGGGACAGGGCGCCCCGGTGACTTCTGAGGTGCGTGGAGGGCTCCCGCTCAAGGGGTGAGGGTTGCCAACAGGCCAGCTGGAGGTCCCGGCTCCAAGGACAGCAAAGGAATGACTTACGGGCTGAATTTCATTCCACGAAACAATATTTACCCGTGGAAAGGACAGCTTTTTATTTATTTATTCGTTTGTCTGTCTCTGAGCCAGGAGCACCGGTTTGCAGACAGGTGGTACAGTAGTAGCGGGGGCCACACCTGTTTTGGTGGCTGCCACCAGCGGGACTCTATTTAATCCAGGTCATCTGAGCCCGGAATTCAGCTTTTGGAATGCAGATTCCGTGTAAGTGAGAAAGCATTGCGGAGGCTGTGTGCCAACCCCCACCCGCCACCCCCAGCCTAGGAGGGCACAGGGATGGTGGCAGTGATGCCGCCCGGAGGGTGGGTGGTCTGGGAAGGTTCCCACCGGGGACGAGACAGGACAAGAGCGGCCGTCCAGCGGGGAGAAGCCCTCCCGCGGCAAAGCCCCGTCTTCCCGGAGGCTCCTGCCCGCTCTGCCAGGAAAAGAAGCTTCATCCGTATAACCATAGGGCGCGGAGATTTTAATGGCACGGGGAAATTTAAATGCGGTGGAAAGTATGAATATTCCTAAACCAGCAGTCAAAATACGCAATGATTGGCTTCCGAATCGAGGAGTTATAATTCCCGAGCCCGTCCTCGAAGGTGGAGCCTCTCTCCTTTCCCAGGAGGAGTCCCGTGCGGGCCGCGTGCTGTGTGACCCACTCCACCTCTGCGTTTGGCTCTGCAGAGACCGGCTCCGCCCGCCCCCAACCTCATCCTGCCGTCCCTCTGAACAGATTGCAGGTGGCGACAGGAGCACCCGTGGGGGCCTGGAGGGCCACGGGGGTGGGGTGCCCGTATCTGACAGGTGCACTCGGTGGGGGGGGTGCAGTTCCGGCTCCCTTGGTGCCTCTGGGAAGTGGAGAGAGTCTCCCGGGTGGCGGCCACGCTGTTTTCTCTGCACTCTGCCCTCAGAAAGCAGCCTCGCTCTCATGCACCCAAATCTTGCATCCCAAAGTCAAGACGCTCTTTTAGCCGTGGGTCCTGCGGGGACCTCACCCGACACAGCCTCGGGCACCAGGCTGGGCCCCCCCCACCTTCCACGGTGCCTGTTGCCCCTGGAGAGCACCCCCTATATCTTTACCTGCGGAGGAGATGAGGACGCGTCCCAGCTGCTGTCCACGCAGCCCTCAAACTGGAGAGTCACGCCATAAATCCTGCTTTATTTTATGGACAAATAAATGCTGAGGTAAAATATTCCAGGACCGTAGCTTGAACACTCGCCATAGTGGCGGTCCCGTAATAACCACGGTGGTGACATTAATTTACTGCATGGCGCCGTGGGAAGAAGGGAGAAGGAGGGAGAGGGGCATTAAAAGAGAAAAATGACTTTCTCTCGAATTTATTGGGACTGGCCTGCCTCATTTTCAGCCATCATTAGTTGATTAGGCCCTGACGACGGCGTGGACGATTGTGCCGGAACAGTGGGCGTAGAGACGCCCTGAAGGTACCGGGCTAATTGAGATGATGCTCCTCTTGCAGTGACCGAGCGGAGCTGCACACAGTGAGATCGGTGGTCAGCGCGGTGGCTCGGAGCCGGCGGCCGGTCTGTGGGCCGGTGGACGTGGGCCGGGGTGGGAGGGCTCGCCGCCCCCGCCCGCATCGGATCACGGCCTCCAGGGTCCTGGTCACTCCGTCCCTGCTCCCGGCACTGCCGAAGAACCTGTCACGAGAGGACAAAGCAGGCGTCCCTTTTATCCCAGGTGTGCAGGCACTGAGCAGTGGTCACCACCACGAGGGCCCCTCCGCAATCACTGGCGTTGAGGACTGAATGGAACCTGAAGGATGTCATTTTGGAAAGCTCCGGGGTGCACCCCCAAACCGGGGCTGAGCGCAGCTCTCCTCTGTGCCCGCCAGATTTCCCAGGCCGGTGGGGACTTGCAACTTCGGATGCTGTAGACAGTTCGTTGTTCCTTGCTCGGACGCAGAAGGGAATTCCATCAGCCACCGGGACTCAGGAAGGGCCAGCCTGGGACCTCTGCTCCCCGTGGTCCACGCCCACACATTCCACTGGCCCAAGTTTTGGCCGCGTCTGCACAGCAAGGACACCTCTAGCTGTGTGATCTCAGCTGAACCATTTTCAGAGACCCCCACCCACCCACCCACCCACTGCCTGCTCCCAGGGCTAGAGAATGTCTTGCCAAAGGTGTTCAGGAAAGGAAACGGAACCTGACATTTTTTTTTTTTTTTGAGTGATTTAGTGAAGGCCACATACTTTCCAAGGCAGTTGACATCCATTATCACGCTCAGTCTCCTCATCCTCCATGTATCCCCACTTAGGGTCGAGGGACCGAAGCTCAGAAAAATGAACCCGCCCGGTGCCCCGCAGCCCGGAGGAGCCCAGAACAGGGCAGGGGGCTGCGGGGGCCAGGGGGTGGTCTCTGCTTCTGGGGAGACCGGGGGCTGCAGAAGCTCTGGGGTCAGACCACCTAGGCTGGGATCCGGCTTCACCTCTTGCCTGCCCTGTGACCCTGGATGTTATTTCTCATCTCTCAGCCCCAATCCATGGGCTTCCAAAATAGAATTAAGTACAGGAGCCCTCTGAAGTGATCTCGGTATTTGTGAGTAATTCTTACTGCTGCGGTTGTGGTGGTTGGTCGGGGGTTATTAGCAGCTGTCTGTCTTCGAGGCCAAGGCCCTAGGACGTGAGGGGTAGCCACACCGGACTTCCCCAGCTCCCAATCGTGTGACGAGGGAGAGTGTCCTCACCCCCACCCCACCCTCACCCCGCCATGCCTGTCACATCCAGACCACAAGACAGATGCTTGGGCCTTAAGGTGACAAATCCACTCAGGAGATACCCGCTCGCTAAGTGGCAGTGGCCCTTTATTCCCTGACATCCTTCCAGACCCTTGAAGGGATTAGGACTGGATTAGTTTGAGAGGAGCCCGGCTCTGCCGTTATCACCTGTTTATAGGATAATGACATTATCTAGTTTGTCCCAGAAGGGCCCCTATACGTAGGAGCTTTGTTCTCTTTGATCTGAAGGGCTGCAAGGCAACGTATCTCTAAACCCAAACAAACCCACTGGAGCCTCAAGATAAGTGGCCAGCATATCCAGTGGGGAGAAGGAGAGGCTCTTTTCCCTTCTTGCTCAATGCAAACAGAAATCTTCCAGTTGTGTGCGCTCACTCAGAACCTAAACCTCATCTTTCCGTTTTCAGCACCGGGCTTCTCATTGCTCCTTGCATGTGTGCACAGCACTCTAAAGTTTGCAGAGCTTCTGCAACCCTTCTTACGGCGCGCGATCCGCGTGGCAGTCTGAGAGTGGGGCAGGGCGGGTTCGACACCCGTTTTACGGGCTGGGCTACGAAACCCAAGGCTCGGGGATGCCGAGGGCCTCGCCAACACCCACGTCACTTCTGAGAAACGAGCCAAGATTAAAGCCAGCTCATCTCGAAAAATCCAGCTCTCAGTTCCCTGCCTGAAGTCTTCTAAGGCCTGACCTCTCTGCCCAGACAGCTCTCCTTAAAGACGACCCCTCATTACCCTTCGCAGCGGACAGCTGTGCAGACAGCTGCTGCAGGAGACCCTTGGCCAAAGTCCCCTTCCTGGTCCCCAGGCTTCCCTTCCACCCACCATCCATTTTTCAAAATTATCTGTGTTGAGGTTATAATTCACATGCAACGTAAGGAATCTGTTTTAAATATACCAACCATTTGTTAAGTTTTGAAAAACGTATACAGTTGTGTAAACACCACCACGACCAGGATTTAGAGTGTTTCCATTACCCCAGAAACTTTTTTCATACGCCCGCCCCTTGCTTCCAATCTCCTAGAGCTTCTGACGACCAGAAATCTTTCTGTCACTGTAGTTTCGCCTTCTCTAGAATGTCACGTAAGTAGAATCCTACGGAATGCACTCTTTTTTTTTTTTTTAAAGTCTGGTTGCTTTTACTTAGCATAATGCGTTCGAGATTCAGGCATTGCATTGCATGTTTAAGTGGTTTGTTTCTTTTTATTGCGGAGTGGTATTCCCCTGCGTGGCGGTACCGTAAAACGGTTTATCTATTCCCCGATGGTGGCCTTGTACGTTGTTGGCAATCCGAGGATATTCTGAATAAGGCTGCTGTGAACATCTGGGTGCCAATTTTTGTATTAACGTACGTTTTCATTCATTCGGGGCAAACACTAAAACGTGTGATTGCTGGGTCATCTGATAAATGCATGTTGACTTTTTAAGAAACATCCCATTTTCCAAAGGGGCCGTGTTCCCACCAGTAATGCGTGAGGGATCCGTTTGCTCCATCTCCTTGGCGACGCTTGGTGTTGCCAGTGTTTCTGATTTTACCGTTCCTGTGTGTGTGTGGCAGCGTCTCACCGAGGTTGCATTTGCATTGCTTTAAAAACTGACGACGTTGAATCCCTCTTCCTGTGCTCCCTTGACATTCGTAATATCTTCTTTGGTGGAAAACCTGTTCAAACCTATCGCCCATTTGGGGTGTCCGTCTTACAGTTGAGTTGCCCCAGTTCTTTACATATTATGGGTGCACCTCCCTTTTTGGATACATTGAGTAAATATTTCCTCCCGGTTTGTGTCCTATCTTTTCTTTTTCTTAATGGCGTCTTCCAAAGCGTTAAAGTTTTTCCTTTTGATAAGTCTAGTTCACCAGTTTTTTTTTTCTTTTATGGTTTGTACTTTCTTTATCTAAGAAATTTTCTTTATTATATTCTTTATTATCTAAGAAATTTTCTTTATCTAAGAAATTTTTGCCTTGCTCAAGGTCACAAGATTTTCTTCTCCATTTTCTTCTAGAAGTGTTCATGTCTGTGTATGGCATGAGGGAAGAGATGAGGTTGATGTTTTCCACGTAGATACATTGTTATTTCAGCATGATTTGGTGCAAGTTTTTTTTTCTTCCTCCATTGAAAAACCTCGGTAACTTTGTCAAAACTCAATTTACCGTATATGTGTGGTTCTGTTTCTGGACTTTTTTATTCAACTCAATTGATCTGTATGTTTATACCAATACCCTATTACCGTGATTACTGCGGCTTTATGGTATTAGGCTGGCGCAGAAGCAATTGTGGTTTCAGACCCTGGATTTTACATCATTATAACCAGGCTCAAACACATCTTTATTAATCAAAACAGGAACCAATGACATTCAACACAGTTTCGCCGACGAGAAATAAGTTTATCCCCGTAGTGTAAAAAATCCGTGCTTCGGGATTCGACGAACTCTCGGGAAGCGTTTTCCCCGTAAAGAGTTGTCGAGATGCTTGAAGAAGTGGCAGTTGGTTGGCGAGAGGTCAGGTGGACACAGAGGATGAGGCAAAACGCTGTAGCCAAATTCATTCGACTTTGGAAGTCACTGAGTTTCCCAACCCTTAAACATGGTATTACCTTTTAATGTGTATGTCTTTGCTACTTTATCTCAGCTCTCATTTCTAGTTTTCGGTGTATAAAGCTTGCCCATTGTTCATTTTACTCCTATTTAATATCTTTGATACTATTATACATTGTATTTAAGAACTTTATAAATGGTTGTCGGGTATTACATATAAACTTCATATCCTGCTACGTTACTAAATCCACTTACTAATTCTATCTTGTTTTGCAGATTCCTTGCATTTACTTCACAGACTATCCTATGATCTGTACGCCTTTTATTTACCTTTCTTGACTTACTAAACTGGATGGGACTTCTACAAACTTTAATAGAAGTGGTAAAAGCAGATATGATTTTCTTCTTATCAATCTTAGAGAAAGAATTTCGTCTTTTATCATTAAACATGATGTTACCTGCAGGTTTTTCATAGATGCCCTTAATCCAGTTGAGAAAGTTTTTTTTTTATCGTGAATTTGTGCCAAATTTTGTCCAGTGCTTTTTTGGTATCTATTGAAATGATTGCAGTTAGTTCTGCGATGCCGTTTACAATCTTACAAGAAAAACCACAATACTTATGGGAAAATCGGGGTGATGGGTACCACACACAAAAACTTTATCGGTGACACGCAGACAAAAAGATGTGGACCTAAAAAAAAAAATGGCACCACTGTTCTGTGTGTGTTTTACACACGTTACTTCATGGCTTATTTCGGCGGGGTGCAAGTTTTTGCATCTGGTGTGTCTCACTGAAAAAATTGTGCACAAGCAAACACAAAGCTCACATTGTTCGTAAGATATCAGCTGTGTTGAAACAAATCCATGTTTCAAAACAAGTACTGTGGTAGAACTGGCTGCACTTTTTTTTTCTTTTTCAAAGTTTGTTAATAAGGTAAATTGCATTAATTAATTTTTGAATGTTACACTAGTCTACCGTTAACTCAGAAAGCCCATTTAGTCACGACGTTTTATCACATCGGCATTTTTCTTGACTTGATTTGCTAAAATTTTGTTAGGGATTTTTACATGCCTGTCTATGCGGTGTATGAATGTGTAGTCCTCTTTTACAGTGATGTTTTCGTTTGGTTTTGATATCAAGTTAATATTGACTACGTAAAATGAGTGAGGGTGTATTTCCCATCCTGAAATTCCTGGAGCGTTTGTCTTAAATTAGTATTGTTTATTCTTTACAATGGACGGTAGAGCTCATGAAGTCAGCTGGGCCTGCGGTTTTTTTGGTCAGAAGTTTTAAAATTTATGAATTCAATTTCTCTAACAGTTAAAGGGATATTCAGGTTATCTGTTTCTTCTTTAGTGTGATTTGATAGTTTGTATCTTTCAAGCAATTTGTCAATTTTATATAAGTTGTTGAATTTACTGACACAAGTTATTTCAGTATCTCTGTATTCCCCTTTCAACGTCTGTAGGGTACGTAGTGATGTCTCTTCTTTAGCTCCTAATGATGATAATTTGTGTTCCCTTTTATTCCCTTTTTTGTTATTGATTAGTTAATCTAGAGATTTCTCAGTTCATTGAGGCTTTGAAGAATGAGACTCTGTTTTCGTAGATTTCTTCAATTGTTTTCTATTTTATTAGTGTCTGATCTTTATGATTTGCTTTCTGCTCACTTTAGGTTTCAGCTGCTCTTCTGATTTCTTCAGATAAAAGTTAAATCATTGAGTTTGGTCCTTTCTTCTTTTTTAATACAAACATTCAATGGAATAAATTCTCTTAACCTCTGCTTGAGCTATAACCCACACATTTTGATACTGTTTTACTCAGTTCATAGTACTTCCAGGCAATAATATTTTTTTATTGCTAATTTCTTTTCTGACTCATGTGCTATTTAGAAGTATGTGGCGTAGGCCGGGCACGGTGGCTCACGCCTGTAATGCTAGCACTCTGGAAGGCCGAGGTGGGAGGATCATTTGAGCTCAGGCGTTTGAGACCAGCCTGAGCAAGAGCAAGGCCCCATCTCTACTAAAAATAGAAATAAATTAGCCAAATAACTAAAAATAGAAAAACTAGCCGGGCACAGTGGCGCATGCCTATAGTCCCAGCTACCTGGGAGGCTGAGGCAGGAGGATCGCTTGAGCCCAGGAGTTTGAGGTTGCTGTGAGCTAGGCTGACGCCACAGCACTCTAGCCTGAGACTCTGTCTCAAAAAAAAAAAAAAAAAAAAAAGGAGTATGTGGCTTAATTTCTAAATGTTTCTGGATTTTCCAGATACCATTCCAATTTCTAGTTAGGTCAGCTGTGGTCAGAGAACATACTCTTTATGATTTCAATTCTTTAAATCTAGTGAAACTTGTTTTATGAACCAGAATATGCACTATCTTGGTGAATGGCTCATATAGATTTGAAAAAAATGTGCATTCTACTTGTTTAGGGTTTTCTCTAAATGTCACTCAGTTTTGGTTGATTGATAGTGGTGTTCTGGTAAATGTTTAACTAATATCTTTTTAACTAATATATGTATATACATTATATAAATATAATTATATTTATTATATAAAATTATTGGAACATTTGTCCTTTTTTCCCACCTTTTACTTATTTATAACTTCTTTCTCTACAGTGAGAAACTCAGCTTCCATTATCTATAAACTACTAATTTATTTGCTCAACTACTGTGTATGTAAACTACTTTCAGAATTGCTAACCTGTATCCTTGTGAGAAACAAATTTACCCCGTAAGGTTCTGTATTTACGTAAAGCTATTTTTCTTTGTACTCAAGTTAGCACCTTTCTTTCAACCCCGGTGGTGACATTATGTCCCATGCTTTTAATAAAGTTAGATTCATTCACCACAGTCTTTACATCCTGGGCTTCTTCAACCATCTGCTTGAATTTTTAAAAAAAATTTCATACTGTACAGTTTACTCTTTGTGGTGTAAACTTCTGTGGATTTTGGGAAAAAATGAGCCATGTGTCTACCACCCTGGTTCTGTATGTAAGTTTCATCCATTCTAAAAATTCCTCTGTGTATCTCTTTGTAGTCAAGCCCCTCCTCACTCTCTAAGCCTTGGTAATCACTAATTTATTTTTTGTCCCCATAATATTGTCTTTTATGTAACATTATATAAATGGACTCATACAGTAGGTAGCCATTTGGACTGATGTATTTCATTTAGAAGAATTTCTTTGACATTTATCCATTCTGAGTAAATCAATAGATTATTCCTTTTCATTGCTGAATAGGGTTATTTTATTGTATCCCTATGCCAGTCTGTTTATCCATATGTCTGTTTATTCATATATCTGTTAAAGAACCCCTTGGCCTTCTTTTACTTTTGTCCTCTCTTTGCCCTATATTTAAAGTACATTTCTTTTAGACAATGCATAGATGGATCTTATTATTATATCCAATCTGACATCCTTTGTCTTTTAATTAGAATGTTTAGACCATTTACATTTGGTGTAATTTTCAGTATGATTTAAGTTTATCATGTTTACATTTGCTTTTTATTTATCTGTTCCTTGTTTTTCTTAAAAATCATCTTTTGGATTAATTTTATTTTTTATTACTACATTTTATTTCCACTACCACTGTTTTTTTTCCTTTGTGTTTGTTCTACAGTTTACAACATCCATCTTTAAGTCATCACAGTTGACTTTCAAATAACATCATGCCACTTCACACATTTTATAAGAATCTTACAACAGTTTGCTTACGTTTCCTCTCTTACATTTTGCTATGGTTCCCATACATTTAATTACTTTTATTACTAACTTTTAATGCAAAGGTTCTGGACTAAGGGAATGGCCTCTAATCAGACAGCCCAGAATCAAATCCTGGCTCTCTTACTGACTTGGTGTGTGGCCTTGGGTAAATCACTTTACATGTCTGTTCCTCAGTGCCATTGTTTGTAAAATCGTCTGTAAAATGTCAGTGTCTATAACAACTATAATGTGAGTAAAGCGTAATGTGCATGGCCCACCATACGTGGCACCCATGAAGCAAGGGGACACGTTCTCTCTTGCATGCCAGACACCAATAAAGGCTCTCAGGAGTGAGCAGCTGAGAGTATACAGTCCCCCAGCTCTGAGCACACTCATTGCCTGCTACTCATGGTCTGACCCTTCATGACCCAAGGAGACAACAGCAGGTGCCAAAATCAACCACAGCACCAAACAGAGGGAGCCCATCTGTGTAAACACCAACACATGTAACTTATTTCTTTCCAAGAAGGAAATTAAATTAAAAATGAGTTGTACTTTGTATGAACTCCATAAATCACAGGGACTAGGTTACGAAGGAAACTTGCTTCAGCAAACTCCAGGTGTTGAGCCTGGTGGGGCCTCTTTCTGCAGACAGCACACAGGATGCCTGCTAGACAAAGGAGGCTTTGGGGCTACCTGAATTTCCTACTTCCTAACTCTGCTGGCTGCCTCTTCCCCTGAGCTGTCAGCTTTGTTATGGGGGGATGGACAGGCTGGTGCACTTGTGAGGTGAGCCGTGGGGTTGGACACACCTGGCCAGGTGGCATGTCCACGCACACAGGCCCCAGGTCAGAGGGGAGCCCAGGATGGGGCTGGACCAATGGCCTGGCCCCTCCACACCCACGAGCTCAGAGTGCCCAGACCGACAGAGCTGGGAGACAGGAATGAAACCACCCTGGTGGTGACCTGCACGGGCAAACCTCATGGACCATGACACAGGGTGGTCCTGCATGGACCAGACAAGTGGTGCATGATTTAGTGGGAGGACGCCATCGGGGAAGGGAGAGTGGGATGTAAACACTCTCTCTGCCCCCTCCCTCCCCAACTGCATTTTGTTGAATTTGTACGGGTTAAAGCAGCTTAGCATGTCACAATGTGACTTGACTGTAGTAATAACTCCATCATGACATACAACCAAGGCCTCAGTCTTTTTTAGTGATTGAAACTCTCCAGAGCTCTGCTACGATCCTGGTTGCATTTAACATCCCAACAGTCCATCAGGCCCCCAGGGCCTGGCTTTAAGGAGCCAGCGTCCCTGCCTGAGCGTCCAGCTGCTGGTCCTGCCACACCCAGAAGCTTCCCTGGCTCCCCAGACATTCCAGGGCCTCTGTCCTTGGACATGCGGTTCCCTCCTTCTGCCGCTCCGCAAACTCCTCCTCCTCTTCCTTCGACAGCCAGTTCAAGCCTCCTGTCCTGAAGTCTGCCCTGATGCCCTGCGGGGTTTCTCTCCTGCAGACCCCGAGACCTGAGGCCCCATACCCATGACCCTCTCTCCCTCGGGCTGTGGATTCCCAGAGGGCAGGGCCTGGTCTCTGCCCACTGCCCAGGCCCAGACACAGCGGATGGGGGTCAGAGTGGGCGCCGTGTGTGGCTACCTCCTATTGCTACTGAGGGTGATAATACTAACACTATTTTCCAAAGGGCTCCATGGTTGGCAGCAGCTTCCCTCCTGGCTGTGGCGTAACTTCCTGCAGGAGCCAGGCTTGGTCTCCGTGGCGACGTTTTTATACACGCGGGGGGCAAAGTATGCAACCAGCTCTCTGGCTCTGGCCTTCGGTTTGGGCTAAACTGTGTTCTTTCCACCACTCTGACATTTAAAAATCTAGGTTTTCCAGTTTTAAAAAATCGGGATTTTTCTACTTCTTTCGATTGAGTAGGAGGGGGGGCCCACACTGGGCCTGTGGTTCTCTGATGGGAGCCATGCACACTCCTGGGTCCCGCCTGCCCCGGCCCCCACCTGGCCTGCGTTGCCCAGAAGGCACCTGCGTCTGTGACTCGGTTTACAACAGTCACGCCTCCCAGACTTTCCCCCGGAGATACCCGCATCCCAGGCCTCCCCTCCACAATCAAGCAGCTTTGGGACACGGTGACGTTTCCTGTATAAGCACATTTCTTCGAAGGCTTATGTTTCGCCTTGAAAAAAATTGTTTTCCATTTTACGATATAACACGGCCATATGATTCAATTACAAAAAATTTTTTTTTGTCTTCCTAAAGCATGGAAGAAAAACGTGTCCCTCCAGGAAGATGAGCCAGGCTGTTCTGAGGCCTCGCGCGTCCCCGGAGGGGTTGTCCCAGGTGGCTTCTCCCGGTTTGAGCAGTGCAGGGCTCTCTCGGTCCTGTTGTCCATCACACCTTTAGGTCCTTTCTGGAACCTTCCAACTTATTAACTTGTGGCCACGTTTTTATGATCAGAAATTTAACATTCTACTTAAGTTCTTTTCTGAATGTCCCCCCCACACCCAGTTAATAACTTAGGGACATTTTTTACAATCAGAAATTAAATGTTAATTCTGGGGGCTCGGTCTGGCCCTGGGGGGCGACAAGCCCCCTCCCCCCCGTGTCCGTGCAGAGAAGTGGCCATGCCCCCCGGCCCACCTGCGGGCTGGCCACCCTGCGCCAGGAGCGCCTGGGCACCCCCCCCCAACAGACTCGGGCTTGTGCAGTGCTGGCCTCGGAAACTTTTGCGGGTTATGGCTCAGGAAGGGTTCCGGAGAGTTCAGACGCAAATCGATAGCATGCATTACAAGGCGGCGTGAGCTAACGTAGGTGCTGTCGGGTCACGCATCTTAAAACAGCTTCTTGGGGGCTTTAATTGTGCGGATGTTCAGGAGGAGACTGTGACCTTACGGGGGCATTTTCCAGAATGGAATAGTCTATATATTAAAAGGCAGCAAATGATTCATAACTGGTTAGCGGCTGGGCCTATGGGTCCGTGTTTCCCAAGTGGATTTTTTTTTCTCCTGCATTGCAAACTCTTACATTAAATTGTGATAAATGAAGAGTGGGGGCCACTCATACAAATCAATGACTCCAGTGTGTGTGTCATTAGCCTGAGAGATGCAGGCAGCGGTCAGTCCCATAAATCATGTGATGATCTGCTGTCTCCAGCACGATGCAAGCAAGCAGGTGCATTAGGGGAGGTTAAGGAATGAAATTAATCTGTGCGTTTTCCGCCCCCACCCCACCCCGTCCTTCCCCGTCACCTGGTCATACGGAAAGAATTAAAATCACATGATCCGAACTAAACCGGCTCCAGAATAGTAAATTGGTTAAGTTTGACTTCACCTTTCAACTCCGAGTTAATTATGTATTAGGGGATTAATTTATTCACCGGCGTCGGGAAGGGAGACGGAGAACGGGAGAAACCTGCCAGGGCCCCGCGTCCAGGTGCCGAGGTTATTAACGGCTCTGGCTCTGCCTCGGGCTACCTGGGCAGACCCCGGGGTGGGAGGCTAGGGGCTTGTCCGTATGTGTGAGCGTCTGGTTCTGTCCTGCTCTGAGAACCAGCCAGCCCGACGGGACACCACCACTAGTTTGGGGTTCAGAAGAGGCCCCAGCCGCGAGGCACAGGGGCGCCCGGGGTGCTTGACTGCTCAAGCGTCTCAGAAGCCTGGATGGGAAGGAGCGTTTGCACGGGGCGTGCGGTCCGGTGATGCTTCGGATGAGAACCGACGCCTCTCCGGGAGCTGCCAGCCTGGGCTCAGACACCTCCACCGAGAGGAAGCTCTTCACTCGCATGGCGGCCCCATTCACACGCTCAGCTCTGGTTTGCACAGCCCAAGGGTCCTGCGTGCCCCCCCCATCGGAAGCGTATGGAATGCATGGGAACCCGACGTCTCTTGAGCACACACGTGCCCTTCGGACACCTGGGGACGGGGATCATGCTGTCCCCACAGGTCCCGTGCTCCGGAGTTCGTCCAGAGCAGCAGCATTCGCGGGCCTCTAACCGCCGTGGAGTCCTCGCTGGGAGGTCAGTCTCCATCCCTTCTCTGTGGTGCAGTCGCAGCCAGGTGAGGACACCTGTAGGTGGGGTGGTTCCCAGCGGGGTTCCGGGACTCCTTTCTCAGTGCCATGACCTGGTGACGCGTGGGTGCTGCCGGAGCCAGCAGGGAGACGGGGATCCCACGGCCCGTCGATATCAGACCACACACAGAAACAGCCTCTCAAAAAGGTCCAGAGCCCGGCATTTCCTGCCTTGAGCCACGGGAGAGGTTCAGGACCACTTGTCTGTTTGGTGTTAAAACACAAGGATGCTGAACGAACTTGACCCTGATCCTTTGCTTAGAAAAACTCCCAATGCCCAGCGTGAGTGGTAGCATCGATGCTTTGTGTGTGTGCAGCACCTCACAATTTACTGGAGGCTTTGCTTTCATGCTTATGTGATACGCTTTAATCTCCCCAGTGGCCCAAGAGTCGGGGCCCCGAATTCCCATTTGATCCCTATGGAGACTGAGGCTCTGGGGGGTCAAAGAACTTGGCCGAGCTCAGCTGGCTGGGACGTGGCTCAGCTGCCCTAAGAACTGGTTGTTCGGTGCAGGAGGTGGCCGCTATGTGGCTTGGCTGCATGACCTTCTGATCCACGCCTGCACACACCCGTGCGTCACCTGTGTTGTTTGGGACGGACGTGTGTTTACGGTGACATAGGTCTCTTGCTTTTTCCCGTCGCCATGGCACTGTGGAGATCCACCCACAGCCACACCCGTACATCCGGCGTGGCCAAGCGGCATTCCGGGAGGACCATGCCGTTTTGCTCCCTGCTTCTCCTGTGGTGGGCATTTGTGCTGTTTCCGACATTTTGCTCTTACGGATGAAGCTCAAACAGCACTGAGCGTGTCTGCTGGGGTTAGCGAGGGAGGTTTGTCCTGGAGTTCCGTTTGCTCTCTGAATACGTCACGTGGTTCTCTCCCCGGCGGGACCGAGACCTTCCGGGAGTGTCCAGGGACCACTTGGGAAGGTGCCCAGCACAGCTGCCAGTCGGTCTCAGGGTGTATTCCCTGGAACGTCCTTTGTACCTGTCCCTCAGCTCCCCACGGAGGCTGGCACAGGCTGGGCACACACCTCCTCCCGCTGGCTGGGTCCCCGCGTGCAGAGCCCGGGAGCCCCCGCCCACGGCCGGCTCATCCCGGGCCCATTAAACCTCTCACTTTGTATTTCCTGACTCCTTTAAGAAATCCCAAGCCTGTCTCCTTGGATAGAAATAAAATAAATATAATATCTATTGCTATCGCTTAAACACAAATTATAGTATTTTTTATTAAATACTCTCTTGTCAAATGCTTGACATTCCTCATAATAGATTTAAAAAAAAAAAAGCAACTAAAACTAGTTATTTTCTGTTACCTTAGAGGCCTGCAACGTGGTTTGTATTGTATTTACTTGTTACGTTCTGCCTGTCGCATTTTATTATAAGCCCGTGAGTTATTCTCCCTATTAAATTAAAAGGCAATCTCCCCTCCCGCCCGGCTACCTTTGAGCCTTTATGAAAGGTGCAGGTCTGGAGACGGGGGGGCAGTGGGAGAAGCCACCTGGCGGTCGGGGTCACCGAGCTCCCAGCATCGGCTGGCCGAGCCCCCGTGATTGAAGATGGGGTCCGGGGACCTCCTCGTGGGGAAAGGGACACATGCGGCATTGTCTGGTCTTACACCCGCCAGAGCCCTTTTCTACACACTGTCCCTTGTCATCTCGGTAGCAGCCTCGCAAGGCCGCAGGCTGGGCCTCCTGTACCCATTTCACAGATGTGGAATCGCGCCCAGGCTAAGGCCGGGTGGCCGGGTCTCCGCAGCCACCCCCCCGTTCCACCTCTGCCACCGCCACGCACAGGTGCCGACTGGACGCCGCCCTGCGAGTCGTTTCGTGAGCGACGCCTTATTGGATCCTGGCCGAAGTTCTTGGAGGTGGCAATACTATTATCTCCCTTCCATGGTCTTTATCTAGCTGCCGCTCAGGGAGGGTAAAGGCCGGGCCGCGGCCGTGTGGCCTGTACATGCCGAGGTGGAGGCTCGCGCCGTGTCTGCCTGATTGGCAACAAGGGACACATCTTACATAAACCCTTTGGGGTCACAGTTCCCTTTGAGAATCTGATGGACTCCAAGGCTCCGTCTCTTGGGGGTAGCGGGGTGCACCTTCCTCCCACAACCAGCATTTCACGTACCATTTTCTGAGCCGCCCAGACTGTCCGCGGCTCGCCCACGGACCCGCAGCTGTCCCCGTGTTTGGGGGTGGAAACCCCCTCGAGCGAGTTGGGGGGGTCGGTCAACTTGTGTCGTCCACACAGCCTAAATTCACCGGGACCCGACCAAATGCCACGTCTCCCACCCCACTCGTCTTTCGTAAGCGCTTTCCGGCCGCTGAGACATGACGGACTGAGAATTTGAGCCGGGTTCGCATGGACCTGGAGAGAGCGGAGTCTCTTTCAGTGCGGGGAGGGGGCCTGGGTTTCCTCTGAGTCCTCGGGGCGCTGTGGGCTGACGGGACTGTGCCTGCCCCCAGATACTCCCATCCTCGCGGCTGCTCCCCTCCGGCCCCCCCCACGGCAGGTCTTCGGAGGAAGGGTCCGTACCTTTAGGGCGTCAAGAGCCCAGACAGGCGTGGTTCCCGGCAGAAAGTCGCCGAAGCCCAGTTTGCTCACCTGGGAGATGCAAAGGATGCTTTCTAGGCACGGCCGTGGGAGCGACGGGGCTTCCAGGCCTCTGGAGCTAAAAACCGCGTCCGTTTCTGCTTTTCCTCTGCCTGTATGTTCAGCCTGTGGGTCCCTGGTCTGACCTGTTCTTGCCGCTTAATCTTACAGAGAACGTTCCCGGGACTCCCGCTATCTCGATGTGTCTCTCCGCACCAGCCACTCCATCATCTGAAAGCTCTGTAGTAACACGGCACCTCTCGTCCGGGGCCGCCTGCCTGACACGGACGCGTCCCAGAGCCGTGCTGATAACACCCGCCGCGCGCGTGGAGGGCGGGGGGCTGATAAGGCCGCGGGCACGTCAGAAAAGGATGCCTCGTAAACGGGCAGCCGCCTCGCTCCGGAGCCAAATCAAGGCACCGGTAAAAGTCTACAGGTACCTAGGGAGGAGGAAGATGCAAATATATATATATAGAGAGAGAGAGAAAGAGAAAAATTCTTTGGGTGGAAAACAGGAAGCCAAACAAGCAGGATGGGGTCTTCACACATGTGGACTTTGTCAGGGTCCCCAAATCGCCACCCTGGTGAAAGTGTCTTCTCCCATGGCTGATGCCCGCGGGCACGATCGCGGTGGCGCGTGGGAAAGGGGAGGCCAGGGGACGGGGAGCGGGTCGGCCGTGGCGTGGGCGGGCTCAGCACGTCACCCTGCCAGGCCCGTGTGGACATGGGGTCACAGTGCCCGGGGGGTAGGTTTGGGTTTTGTTTGTTCCCTCACCGCCACAAAGGCAGCTCTTGCGCTGCAACTGAGATCCGCTGGGGATTAGAACGGTTAGAAGCGGCCGAGGCAAGAAGGAGCGGAGACGGCGGGATGGGGGGAGGAGGAGGAGGAGGATGAAGGCAGACAGGAGAACCTGCGGCAGAGTGAGAGCCAGGGCCCAGACACATGCGCCAGCCCTCCCAGCCCTTCTCAAAGACCCTGGGACCCAGCGGGGCAGCGGGAGGGAGGCTCAGCCCAATTTGTGGATGACGGCCGGGGGCCCCCAGCCGCACGTCCCGGAATGTCACGGTTTTTCCACTCGATCCTCATGACCCACCCAGGCCCCGATTTTCAGTCTGGTTGAGAATTCTCGCCGTCTTCAAAGCCAGGACTCCCTCCCAACCTTGGTCAAGTCTCCTCGCCATCCTCCTAGGGGTCCCCCGTGCTTTTGCTGTTTCCATTCCGTGCCTGTGTCCCAAGTCCCCTTCTTTGGTGCAGGACGGTCTTGACGGCTTCTCAGACCAGCCCTCCTGCCACCCTGAGAGAGCTCAGCCTACGCCAGGCTGTCTCCTCCTCCTGCGAGAAAGCCCAGCTGGCTGGTGAGGTCTGCCCGGTAGGGTGAGGGCTTCTCAGAGCCCGGAGGGGCTGATGAGGTGGCCTCGTCCCACCGCCGCCCCCCCCCCCCGCCCCGGGGCCAGCACAGAACTCCCCTGGGGCTGTGGCGCTCTCTTGGAGAACATCTTGATGTGGGTGAAGGGCGCCATAG
Source organism: Lepilemur ruficaudatus (assembly GCA_963574885.1). Classification (NCBI taxonomy): domain Eukaryota; kingdom Metazoa; phylum Chordata; class Mammalia; order Primates; family Lepilemuridae; genus Lepilemur; species Lepilemur ruficaudatus. The sequence goes on along the minus strand of CAUYRT010058071.1, from coordinate 10,070 downwards.
AGATCAATAAATCATAAGTCTGCTGGACAGCACTTAGATAGGTAAATGCATGTATGTTATTCAGTCGGTGGACCTTCCTAAAAAAGATAATACACTCAATATCTCACTGCGCTGACATGTTCCAACCCAATTGATAATGGGTCAGGATCGAGCACAGCTTAGGGAGTGAATTACCTCTTAGCCATCCCTTCCAGTTTCGGGTTGCAGCCACCAACAAAATCAATGTCGAAAGATCCCTGTTGTCTCGGGCGATACCTATAGTGACTCGTAATGAAATAAACTATTGAAGCCTTTTAATCAGACCACCTGCCTAAAAGGAGGAAGCCATCCAGGAGGAGGCTGGGCTCTGGGGACCTATTTTCCCCTCACCGGTCAACGCATGAGTGATTCTTTAATTGCAGTAATGATGTGCTTACCCTGGGCCCAGACGCCCGGGCAGCAATTCTCTGGGGCAGAGGGCTGGCGTTGACCTCAGCGGTGGGCTACACAGGTCCCCGAGCAGGGCCGCGTCGTCGGGGGGGGCCTCGCAAGTGCCTCCAGGTTAGGGGCCTGTTTTGCTCCCAGACACGCGATAAATCTCTGTTGAGAGAAAGCCCCGCAGTGAACGCGCCTTGCTCTCGCTCTGAGCTCCGGGGTCAGCGTTACGAAGACAGGAGCTGGCTGCAGATGTGACCGCCGACGGGCTTCTGCCTGCAACCTCCTGCTCTCTGTCCTACCTGTCCTTCTGCAAAATTAGTTAGCGCCATTTTAAATGCATTCAAATATCGGGAAGCCCAAGGGAAGTCCAGAAACATCAAACTTGACCTAGAGGCTCTCCGCAAAGGTTCCCTTTTGGGTCCACTTTTCCACTCAGGGACACGTTTGTGCTTTGCCTCTGCTGTGTCCACGCCTCTGGGTTTGGGGATCACCCCCTGATTTTCTTTGGAAATCCACCCTTCTCTCACTCCCGCGTCTGAGTGCACTCTTCTCCCAGCTCCACGGCGGGGCCTGAGCAAGTCCAAGTCCGCGGTCGATTCCCCGCCCACACTCATCCCATCGACAGTGGAGATGCCCAGGACTTTGGGGGTGACTAACAGAGAGAGGCTTGGTTCTCCCGTTTTAATCAGCTGTGACTCTTTGCTCTGGTGGCCCATCAGCGGTTGGCCAGCCCGTCTGCAAACGTGGCCACACCAAGGCAGCTGAGCAGAGAAGGCTAAGGCAGGGGTTCCAATCCTCACGGTCACTACCGTGACTGCGGTGCCAACCCGTCAGGCTGCTGGTTTCTGGGGACGAAACAATACATTTTACAAAAAGCCTTTAAACGAGACCCAGGGAAGAGTGAAGGGCACAGATGGAAGGTGAACTTTCTTGGAAGGCAAAACGGAAGGAGGGCCACCAGATAGCCGGTCATGCCCAGAGGCACATGGTCCCTCGAAGTCTCGTTTCTCTGACGGATGCAGAGAGGACCTGCTTCTCCAGAAACTTCGCCGAATCCCCAGTGTGTCTACGATGGCCAAGGAGGCGTCTCCCTGCAGCCAGCACCCCATAACTCTTCCCATGAGAGACCATCCGAGTCCTAGGGTCGATCTGTTCGTATTTTGGATGACTGGCTCCATGGAGATGACAAATAAGGTCACTGAAGCCAGGTAAGACGGGATGGCGGGAGAAGACAGGGCCAAGCCCGTCACGTCTGCATCCCAGCTTCTCCTGGGTCTAGGGGAGGCTGCCTTGGTGTCTAAGCACCCAGACTCCGACAACTGCCTCCCACCCGGGGCCGTGGCTTTTGGGGCCGGCGCTGACAGGCCCATTTAGTGCCACGTGCATCCTGCGCCATCCCCGCGTGGGGAGCTGGCGCGGCGCCTCCCGCCCCTTGTGTAGCCCGGTGACGAATGGCTGTTGACACGGCCAAACAAAGGTATCATTAGGAGATTACGTCTGAGAGGCCAGACGCGTGCAGAAGGAGGCCAACAGGAGCTCCGGGCCTCACTCGACTCCCAATCACTGCACAAAAGCCTAAACCACCAGGTCAGGGATAAAAGTGAATAAACGTTTCTAAATTCTTATCTTAAACACACTTAAGCTTAAAGCTATTTAACTGGGGCTTTAAAAGCATGTGAGCTTCGGCGGAGCCCGGCTACCTGCCTCATTCTCTTGCTCTTATTTTTGCTTTTATCCTTTTAGTCTTGAAGAAGCCTAATTAGAAGCTTGAACAGGGCTCTCTCTCCCTGCCCTTAAATCAGTAATTGGCTTCAGTGCAGAGACTGTCAGGAAATTAACACATCACAACATGACAGCTGTTAATTTTTTCTCCTTATTTGTCATATGAATCACCGCTGATTTGCCGGAGTGCATAACAAATTAGTGGGCTGTAATCAGCGGCCTCTCTTCTGCGAGCTGCACCTTCTCTCTCTCTCTCTCTCTCTCTCTCTCTTTTCCCGTCCCCCCCACCAACCCTCTCTCCTTTCCTCTCTCCCCCTAAAGTCCATTACTTCGCTGCCTCTGCAGAGACGACGGTTCCTAGGTGTGTCATCGTCAATAAATCAGAATAAGCAAATGCTAAAAGCGCAAGAAGCTCTTTAAACTTTGATGAAGGCTTTTAGTTACATTTTTAAACTTACACTCATAACTGGAACCTTTTTTTTTTTTTTTTTTAAATTGTCACTCCCCAGTAGTGATAGACTGTCAGGTTTCCAGTCATTTCCTCATCCGACGTGCCAGGGAAGGTGGGACTCCAAGTGTCATTTGCGAGAGTTCTGGCTGGCGGAGGAGGTGGAGGAGGTGTGAAGGGAGGCAGGGGAGGGGGGGAGATGGCGGAGATTCCAACAGGGTCAGGCCAGAGCGCGTTCCTTTCCGAGGAAAGGATGCAGGGGAGACAGGCGAGCAGGGCGGAGGGCAGGTGAGCACCCCGGGGTGGAGGGACGAGACGTGGGTTCTGGGACCTCACCTGCCCGGCCGCTGCTAACTTGTGCCCCTGCGTTTGGGTCACCTGGAAAGGGAATGGGAGCCTTCGTTTGGACGCCTTTGTGGAGGCAGTGGGGACCACCGAGCGGAGCCGTGGGTTCCGGGACCTTCTTCCTTGGCCGAGCAGAAGCACCGCTGCTGGATCTCAAACACGGCACACAGGGAGGGTGGTCGCCGTGCGGTGGCTTCACGACGCGGTTTCCATTTTAGACTCTGAGATTTGGCAGAGGAATCTGTGTTCTCTGCGTCTGAACTGTGGATGTGGAAGGGAGAAGGGTCTTCCTCCTTCTCAGCCTGGACTTTCCTGGACGGATAGATGAGGCCTTGTCTTTTCAACCTGGGCCCAGCGGGGAGTCAGTAGCATCTTCACGTGGGGGCGCAGTCTCTCGGGCTCTGTTAGCATGTCCTGTTGGATATCATAGACTGGCGTTGAACCTAATGGTGAGAAGAGTTCAGGAGTGAATTTTTCCTTTCTTCTTTCATCCATTCATCAACCATCCATCCATCTTTTCAACCATCCACCCACCCATCTATCCTTTCATCCATCCATTCATACTTTCATCCATCCACCCATCCATCTTTGCATCCATCCATCCACCAATCTTTTCATCCATCCACCCACCTATCCTTGCATCCATCCATCCACCCATCCATCCACCCATCCATCCATGCATCCATCCTTTCATGAGTGAGCTTTGCACATCCCAGCAGGGCATGAGCCGGGCTCGTGGACAGTTGGACAGAGGGAGACAGAAAGGGTGAGTGTGGGAGATGCTACCTATGTCAAGATGAGGCACGTGGAGGACATCACAGTCTTAGAGAAATAAAATCATTAGGCCCACCCCCCTCCAGCCACCGTAGCCTGTCCCCCTGGGTGGACGTGGATGAAGAGTAGAAACGCCTCATGTCCTCGGCCACGACCACCGGCAGACGGGTCATTCTGTCCACAGTCTTGGTCTTGAGGCACCCTGTCCCAAGAATAACTCCAATGACTTTCTCATGCAAAATTCTACTTTGGCCACTTGACAACTGAGTTTAGTTCAGCTTATCAGGCACAAAGGCAGGACTACTATGCACTAGATACAAGGTTAGGAACCAAAACTTTCATAAATTAGGGTCCATGCCCTTGAAAAGCATGCCCATTTTAGAAAAACTATGGTGCTTTTCTTGTTTGTTTGTTTTTAATTCTCAACACGCGGCACGTGGAACCCACGCGTGGCAGGCTGTTCTCTCTTTCCCGAGAGCTGAGCTGCCCCACCCAGAGACACACGAAACTGCCATCCAGACATCAGCCTTACGAATAGATAAGCCCAGGACATCTTGCTCACGTGAAACCTGATGAAACTTTTGGAAGTAAAACAATTATCCTTTTTTTTTTCCACTTTTGCTTATGATAGTATATGTTCAGTACATTTAAATACAATCCAATAGGCTACATCTCATAGAAATCTCTGCTGAGAAAGTTTCTCTCAAATGCCATTTCTATAAGCTCCAGGAAAGAGTTTTTGAGCAAAATACCAATTTTACAATTACTCCGTCGAATCCTAATTTAAGGAAAATAAATCGTTTATCCATGACGTGAGGGGGTGGGAGTGTTCCGGCAGATGGGCAGTATCCCGGAAGCGCAGGGGTCGGGTGTTTGAAATTCCGCGACAAACCGGGCCCACAGTGGGTGTGGACACCTGGCGGGTCTGGGGGGACCCCCGCCGCACGGGGGCATGCTGGGCTTGATGCTTCTGGAAACAGCAGAGCCTGGTGCAGTTAGTGTTCCCAGTGTCCAGTGAGGATGCAAAGCGCTTTCTGCCCCACCCCCAGGCACACGCTGACCTCACCCTCCTCCCCGCACTGCTACCCTGGACCTGCCCCCATCTAGCCCCCAGGCCCGCCCCGCCCCACCCATGCCACGCTGCGTCTGCATTTTCATGGCCACGGCCCTTATGCCCCTCTGCCTTCCAAACTGCTCTATGGGAGCCCTGTTCCTTGATTTTAAAAGCCTCCTTCAATCCACGGTACCCCTTGAATGTCCTTGTTCTGTAATCGTTAAAGCTGTGGTCTCGGGGGTGATGCCCTTCGGGAGCAAGCTTCCCCTGCAGTCCTCCACGGCGGCCTGCCAGGGTCGGAAGCCGCTGTCTCCTGTGCTTTCCAAAGCCTTCGGGGACCATCTCTACTTCTGCCCCTGCACCTTCGAGATAAGTACCATCTGGCCACCCTCTGCCTCTTGTGATCCCCGGCATTTACCGGTCTCCTGGGCACTTTTATCATTCACCAGGCACCGTGAGAACTGGGTCAGCGTCCTCCTCCACCCCCGCCCTTGCACCCCGTCATCTTTAGGGGTGAACTCAGCTTTAACACAGACGATCTCTCACCCTTCCCGGTTGCCTCACAGACAACTGACGCCCTGCCCAATTCAGCAACCTGCAACTCTCCCTACGTCGGCCAACCAGATGCCTGGCCACCCACCATGGGCTACACCCTCTCCCCAAACTGCAACTCCCCCAAATCTTGAATCTGAGAACCGTCACATTCTCAGACCTGATGTCCTGTCTAAGCTCTCGAGAAGGTGTCTTCATTTTGTACTACGACTTCTGCATCCCGGATGCCATTTTTTCTCGTCTTAGTAGTGCCCTCGGCATTTTTTTTTCCTCGTCTGGTCTCCATGGGCTTTTGTTTCAACCGTTCTCACCTGAGAGAGTGTCCTCCAGGGCACAGTTCCTTTGGAAGTTTATGCCTCACCCGGGCAAAACCGCAGTCCTGGGTCAATCCGTCGGTCTCCCGCCTTTGCTTCCGTCCACGTCGGCTGGCAACGCCGGGGAACGTCAGGCTCTGCTGCAAGTTGGAGGCTGCATATAACTCAGGTGCCCAGGCTCCGCTCAGCCCTCTGCCCTGCCGACCACTCCTCTGAGGATTCCCACCCGAGTTTCTCTCCAGGAGAGGAAATGATCCTCTCCAAGTGATTATTTCAGAACTTCTCTGAGCTCTTCCAGTGTCCTACCTCCCACCTCTCTCTCCATCCTCTCCCCTCCCTCCCATTGCAGCGGTGAAGCCTTTCTCCCGCACAGGGTCCCCTCTGCTTCTTCAGTGCTTCCACCCTGCTCCCAGTCACTGGGGCTGGAGCGATCCACTGCTCTTCTCCTGTGTTTTAACACCTGCCCCTGTCTCTTCTCTCTGCTCCTCCCTTGCAACAGTTAAACATGCTTAGACGCCTTCCAACTTTATGAGTAAATTTAAATGATACCTCCTACCGTCCTCAGGACCTTTCTGCCCCGGCCATGAGCCACGTTTCTGAGAGCATTGTCTTCTCTCACTGTCCACGCTCGCCCCGGTTCCGTCCCTCTCTAACTCACCGCCGCGTGGCTTCCGAGCCCTCTCCTCCCGCCGAGCTGGCTGGTATGTTTGCAGACAGAGCATGCTTTTCCGTTCTTAGCCCGCCCGGTTCTTTCCACAGGCACGGGGGCGTAGCTACTGCTTGAAGGGTTGACTTACAAGACACTACCTCCTCCTGAGTTCTTTAGTTTTTTTTTGCTATCTTTCTGGCCACCACCCCTTTTTGGGCTCCTTCACAGACTGATTTCTCATGATCTCTCTCTCCATTAAATATGCAATTTCCTGGGGATTTTATTTTATTTTGTTTTATTCTCTTTTTACTGTGTCAATTCCATAGGCCAGCTTGATCTTTCCTTTTTGGCTTCGAATATGGCTCCAAATCTAAATTTTCTGGGCATCCTGTCTTGGATATTGCGTGAGCGTCTCCAAGGTTAACCGGCCGTCTCTCTCCCCGCCCTCACCTGCCCTGGGCTCCTCCCCTAGGGATCAGTGACCTGGACCCCTCTCCCCTCCAGCACAGCTGTTATCTATCGATCACCAAACTGTATCGACTCCCACACCTGCCCATTCTTGCCATTAACACCGTCACGACCCAGGTCCCCACCGCCACGTTCTCACCTGATCGATACAGCAGCGTCCACCTTGCCAGCCCCCAAAATATTTTCCACGATGCAGCCAGAGTCCTCTTGCTCACCGCAGATTCGACTCTGCGGCTCGCAGCCCCAGCCGCTCCTGCAGAACGCCTCCTTCCGTCACGGGGTTGCCAAGGGCCTTTAAGAGGGACTCACCTGCCCTCCTACGCTGGGTCATTATTTGCCACCCACATTACATGTCATAATCCAGGAACACTGAACTCCTTCGGTTCCCTGAAAGTACTGATTTTTCTTTTATCTCTGGGTCTCTGTGCCTGGCGTCCACTCTGCCTGGGACACCTTTGTCTACCCAATCATTCCTCAGGTTTAAGCGCCACCTTTGCGTCCTCTCTGCAGCACTCCCGCCTACCTGCCCCTCCCTCGCAACCTCCCAGCCCAGAGACCGGGGCCCGGGTTCCTTTCCCCGTCACCGGTAAGTGGCAGCTCACGTCACGTGGCCTTGTTACCTCTCTGTCGCCACGCCGGGCTCCACCCCGTGTGGACAGCACTCCAGGTCAGGGCAGAAACGTGTCATCTGCATCGCTGGAGCCCCAGCACCAAGCACCACGCCTTGATCCGGAAGGTTCTCCGAAGGTGTCAGTCAAGTTGGTTGAGTGCCTCAGTGATCCGTGTCCACGTGGCAGACCTGCGGGCACCTGTCCTGAAAGTCAGTCTATGTCTCGGGCTCCACAGTTTGGAATTAGATTAATCACCTGAACATTTTTCAGTTTTCATCAAATTGTCTGAGACAGCTGGGTACATGAACGTATTTCTGTTTCTCCAAATAAAAACTCAGAATTTCCTCGGGTGGCTTCCTGTGCATGAAGCTGAGTAGCTGGTGAGTCCCATCTCCAGGCAGACGTCCGGCCCTGCAGCAGACCCAGCTGGGCTATTGGGCTCAGCATTTCTGAGCAGAGAAAGCTGGTATTGCAGAGAAAGCCTCTCAGCTTTGCAGTTCCTGAAACCCTGCGGTCTACAGAGGGGAAAACCGAGAAATGATTTCCAGACCGGAGCAAAGGGAACTGGGGCGGGATGCAAGGAGAGAGAAAGCCAGTTGTTGGACAACATCAAAGCTAGTCTGTGCTATTAAGGCAAAAATAAACACAGGCACACAAGAACCAAACAAGACAAAAATGCTCGTCAGCTGGGCCGGCCCAGACCACCCACTCTGCTGCGCTCACCACATCCTGGGAGATGCACCCTGTGGAGCCCCACCTTCCCTGCTCTCCCTGGGGGCAGACGGGGCAACTGAGGGAAAGAGACCCTCCCAAACCCACATCCCATCCCCCACCCACCCCCGGCCCCACCAAAGCGTCTCAGAGAGGAACTTGGGCTGCACGTCTTACCAGACGTTAGCAATGGGGGCAGTTCTCTGCCTGGCCGCCTCAGTGCCTCAGTTTCCCCCTTGATAGAATCAGAAATTTTTGCCTTGGCCGATTTACCCAAATGAGCCTCAAACCTGGGTCAGGGGCGGATCAGTATCCGCGGGGAAGGGCAGCATTCTTCGCAGAGGCGTATTCAGGATATAGCATCTCTCGATAATTAAAAACAAACTCTTCTTTTCCTAAGAAATGTTGGAGAAAGTTAAGTCCAATTAAAGCGTCTGGCCTCCTTAGGGAGGACAAACACGGAGTCCTCATTAGCCCCTGCCGCGACTCCTGGGGTTGGGGAAGGAAGGGCAGGAGAGAGCTTTACTTTGTTTATTTGTTAACTGAATTTTTTTTTTTTTTTTTTTGGTCTCGTCCCACCAGAATTCAAGGGCAGGGACTTGCATGTGTGGTTCTTTCCTCAGCACCTGGGACGGGCCCTGTCCCAGGGTAACCAAGGCACCGCGGAAGGAAAGGGAAAATGAATGAATGAATGAGCAGGGTCCCGTCGCCGGAGCAGTCTACAGGGTAGGTGACACCAAATGTCCGTCATGCGTTGTTTTTTCTAAACAGAAGGGAAAGCAAAAGGGAAAAAAAAAAATTGAGGGCGCTATTGCGGATGGAGACTCACGTTTCCCGGTTGAGACGCGAGGCCCAGGGAAGGAGGGACGTCTGCCAGGCTCTGGCCGAGGGGAGGTCCCTGAGCCTCCGGTGGCGGCCCCATCCGGCCCCTCCGCCCGCTGTCGGCCACGGGAGGGCCGCGCTCTGCCCCCAGGAGGCTTCCCTGCAGTTCCAGTCCGGGTGTCGGACCTTCAGGGCCTCCCGTCGGAAGGGCAGAGACCTTTGCTCTTGAACGCCTGGGCCGTGGTTGTCGCTTCTGCTCCCAGAAGCCGCCACAAACCCATTGTCCTCTCTGGCTCCCAGTGCCCACCCACGCATGCTTCTGGATCGCGGCCCAGACAGGTGCCAGGTGCAAGGCCCAGGTGCAGGCGTGGGACGGACGTGCAGCCGCCTCGCCCAGAGAGGCCCACGTGAGCGTGAGCGGCGGTGGTTTGCAGCCACGGGGGAGCCGGAGGGCTCTCGGCAACTCAGAAAAATGTGTGGACTCGCCGGAAAGCTGCTGTTCCTTCCAAGCCCAGCTCAGAGGCCGCCTCCCCCAGAAGCCACTGCTGCTCTCAGAGTCTGCGGGATGCACCCCACTTTGCAAGGGGCGCCCCTCCTCGGGGTCTCCGACCAGCCGGCTCCTCGGCCTCCGCACAGCTCATGGAGGCTTCGGCTCCAGGACAGCATTCCTGCCTCTCTGGAGCCTCCCGTGCCCAGCACCGCGACTCGTCCTGGGACATCCTTGGGAAACAGTCGTGGCAAGCGGACCAGGCCTCTCTGCACCGTCTGGGACCAGGGCAGCACGAAGCCACCAGAGAGACACCCCATCAGAGGAGCCTGGGGCACAGGAAGGAAGGCAAATGACAAAGTCCCAGACAGGAGGCCGAGAGCTCCTGCTGTCCCTTCCTGGGCGTCAGGATCGTGAGGCCACAGACGCAGGGGGCTGAGCCCTCCCGTCTGCTCTGCCATCATCGTGTCTCCTGGTATAGGTCAGATCACAGGTTCCGCGTCAGGTAGAAAGAAGTAGATATAGGCTGGGCGCGGTGGCTCACGCCTGTGATCCTAGCACTCTGGGAGGCCGAGGTGGGAGGATCATTCAAGGTCAGGAGTTCGAGACCAGCCTGAGCAAGAGTGAGACCCCGTCTCTACTAAAAACCAGGAAGAAATTAATTGGCCAACTAAAAATATATAGAAAAAATTAGTC